>JAEBDU010013358.1:0-11309 GCA_016802625.1 Heliconius numata | reverse complement strand
AGAATAAATATAACTTGGAAGAAGTTTTGGTCATTTAAAGAAATTTTGAAAGGTGATTATTCCATAAATCTGAAGAAAACAGTATTTGATATCTGTCTTCTTCCTTGCTTATTGTACGCTAGCCAAACATGGATTTTTACGAAAAAACTAAGACAAAAAATTCAGGTAACACAACGAGCTATGGAAAGAAGCATATTAAAAATAAAAAAAATACATAAAATAAGAAACGAAGTAATTAGAAGTAAGACTAAACTAACAGACGCGTTATCTCAAGCCCTAAAACTTAAGTGGCAATGGGCAGGACATATATCACGCTACTCTGATCATCGATGGACCATACAAGCTACAAAGTGGAAAGGTCCTATAGGAAAGAGAAAGGTAGGCAGGCCAACAAGACGGTGGGCTGATGACATTAAAGAAATTGCAGGAATAAATTGGACGACAACAGCAAAAAATAGAGAGGAATGGAAGAGGATGGAGGAGGCCTTCACCCAAACAGGGGTTCACATCCAAGAATTAAATAACTAACAGTACTAACACTAGCATTAAATTAATTTCATACTAACATTAATATAAGATTAACATCAATTGAATTGTAAACATTTGGTTGTGAAATAAATGGGCTTAATTATTATTATTATTATTATTATGTTATCTTGAAACTAAAAATGTGTCATCCGCACTCACATTCGCGTCATCAACATTGGAACAGTTGACTGTTACCTATTACATGCTGCAAGTCATTTACATATGCCAGATAGTGAAGGGGGCCTAATACCGAACCTTGAGCTGGAGAAACTGAAGTAAATATTTCTTTATTTTTCAGTTCAATTTGAAAGAAAAACGTTTTAAACTAAACAAATAAACAATTATATTAAAAGATAGAACGCTGTCCTGTCGCAGGGGCATACTATGTGATTGTAAATGCGACGGATCGATTCCCAAATTATTAATACTTTCATTTCTTCGCTCTGGTACTAAATCAAAACGCGGCGGAGACTTCCATCACTTAATATACAATGCTTTAAAAATTCGGCGGAAAGTAGGGAAACACTATTTTCATTTACAATTCGTGCCTATTAAGTTAGAATGCCAATTCTTCGAAGTGTGAAAATGAGTTTGATAGAGTTTTCATGTTGGAAACTACTCCTGAATAGGGCCCTTAGAGGAGTTAGGGCGTGAAATAACTGGGTATAATTAAGTGATTCCTTTGATAACTACGACTAACAATGAATGTTCTCGGCATTTAAACTTATGGCATTAAAGTTATGGCATTAGTATTTCAATTGCAGTTATCAGTTAGCATTTTTTTATATTCTGTGAATATATACGTATTGTGTTATTAAGATATATTTTTTTAATGGCAAATATCTCAGAATTGGTTAAATCTCTGATGATGATCTCCTTTATCATCTGTACCAATTTGAATACTCTGTGCCCTTCAGAACGCACACTCACACTGTGCACTGAATAACGGAAATTCACTGTGCAACGAATATTGCACAATTCGTGGTGCATTATTAGTAGTGTACGCGCGTTAATAACACATCAGCTTTACGCTGTATCCCACACACAACAGGGTAGGCAGAGGGAACCTAAGACACTCCATTCACCACTTCCGTTCCGTTCCGTTTCCGTTCCCCACACACTCGAGGAAGTGAAATATTTATTTGAATTTATATTTTCATTTCTAAATTCTTTCTATTCTAAATTCGCGCGGCGTTGTCCCCGCCACTCCATACGCAATGCCTCCAGAATTTAATAACGCATCAGTATTAGAAAACTATATATGTATCATAGAGTGGAATTCGCATCACATCCATTGCGCTTAGCCTTATGACCAATACTTCTAACCATCCAATACTTCTATAAATCGTGGAAAGGCAACACTAAATATTGGTGTTCCAGTTGGACATGTGATGGATGAATCCCAATCTGTTTTACATACAGTAAATTTACAATTTGGGCACCAATCTGAAGCTCATCTATCAATATCAGAGTTTGATAAATACAAATGGGCAGGATTGCAGCCCGTGTAAATTATTACCGTATTATCTAATTAATATGTTAACGTTATTTTGGAAGTGTTTTAGGGATATTTATTAACAGAGTAAGAGTTCCTTAATGTATTAGGCTATTTTCTTTATTAGGGTTAAAGGGCGTACCTCAAAAGGTAAAAGCAGAATTCTTATAGGATCACTTTGCTGCTTGTCTGTCAAGACCATTTATCTCTAGATCGCGTTTAGGTATCAAGCTGAAATTAATACCAAACATTTCGGTCTATGGTTAATGCATGAAAAGAATAAAGCTTCTAAGTTAACGTAATCGAAAGATACGAGCATTTGTGCATCGATTTTGCTGCACTTTGTATGAAATTAGGCGCGTAATACAAAACCTAATGGGGCCAGTCGTTGCTGCAGGGGCACAACAAAGGGGCAGGGGCACAGAGGGGAGGGTGTGTGACTGTAAACGTAACTGGTTGTGGGTTCGATCCCCAATCGAGGAAATGAAATATTTATTTAAACGTATATTTTCATTTCTTCGCTCTGGTATCGCAAAGTTTCGCCACTCAACATGGATTCTCCTTATGTTTTAGAGTAGGTACTATAAAACGTATATATATATTCACATGGCTTAAGAATAAGTAAGACACTCGGGTTCCCAAGGTTCCCAAGCTTCCTCTGCCGTACTGTTACGTACAGGACTGTACAGCATTTGAAAAATATATTCCCTTTACAAAAATTTGCCCTGGCAATGTACGACAAGTGATGAATGTCTGCCGCTGTGGACCCTGACTGCGTCGTTAACGAAGACAGATCACGTTACTCGGAAGAAGTGACCGATGTACATTTCTGATGGACAAGTTGGAGGCACGTTTTTACTTCGCTTATTAATATTAAAGGCAAACCAAAATGAGGGAAATAAACTATATTGGGATCATAAAGTTTTATAGTGACATTGATTAAATAGTTTAATATTTTAATTGAACTGATTTCAGAATGCTAATTTTGAAAATGTGAATTATTTTAATATAATAAATCTACTTTGTGTGGCGTTTAATTTATATTGTTTTGTAAATTTTAAAGTTTTTGTATATTAAATTTAAATAAGTTTTTTGTAAAGAAATTATTGCTAATAATCGATAACTAATATAATTTTTCCTACTGTCTTTGATCTAACTTTCATACTTTCTTTTTTACTTTTTTGATAGTGATTATCAATAATTATCAGTTTTCAGTTTTTTTCACGTATATGTGTATAATAGTCTCCTTTGGTATGAAATGCGAAATTTCTAGGTAATCTAGAAGTGGATTACGTTTTTGGTAAATGAAAAAAAATGTCGATTTTCATCGTTGATATATCAATAACCGTTTAAGATAAATTATTGGAATTTTACATACATCACAATCTAGAGGGTTTAAACAAATATGCTAAATTTCTTGCACCTATACTTATGAGTTTACGAGTTATGAAGGAATCAAAGTAGCTTGAGATATTTCTTGTAAAATACGCATTGGACATTTTCAGCTTTTTAACTTGGCTGCACACAGGCGCGTATCTTAATTAATAAAGTAACAACATAATATTGTTAAATTAATGTAAGCGTGCGTAAACTCACTTTACGTAATAATCCCACATTTTGCCATTTCGGGATAATGTATACTAAAATCACTATAAACTAGGGGTTCATTAAAACAGTATGAAATTGATTATTCCCTGGACGTACCCCAGTCATTCCATTATATACTGTATGGAGTATAGGATAGTCCTCGTGCATTTGCATGCCGGTTCATTGTCCAACGATTGGTTTATTGTGTGGAGATAAATTAAGATTAGATGAAATTGATCTAGTTATATAGTGGGATAAGTAGAAATGGATCTATTGGGGCCCGACTTTATCGCTTCATATTATGGAAGAATTGGATGTCTCCGATTGCGAAAGTAGTCATATATGTTTCTATTTCATACAAAGGCGTTGTCACGTTGATATGATAGTTTTATATGTAGAGTGTAAGGCTTTATGGGAGGCTTAATTGGCGTTTGGTATGGGAGGAATAGTCGAATATTTTTCTAATATAATATACTCGTATTTATTTAATTGAAGAATGAATGAATTAATTATATTTTTACCAAGTTGAAAGGAAGCCAACTGCAATGATCTGAACTAAACATATTAATTATTGATTTTTTCCATGGTATGGAGTTTGTAAAAATATCATCAATGCTAGTAGATGCAATAGAGATATAAGGACACATCTGAATTCGTTAAAATAAAAGAATGTAGTGATTTTTCATATTCGTGTCCATTTTTTTGTAAAAAACGTGAGAAAAAAAAATATCAAGCATAGCACTAAAGCACTAAACTTATTCCAACACAGTTAATGCCTTTAGATCTTAAGGTTAGGTCAAGGTGATTGTTGACATTGTTATTTAATTTGGCTTAAAAGAGTCCTATTTGGGACTTTCATACGTACTGTGTTTCGCATCGAAACATCAACGGTTGATTAGTCAAACAATTACCTTTTACTAATGAACGTCGACTAGCATTTTGCGTGAACCAGCAATTGTTCAGAGAAGCTTTGTGTTGTTTACTAAACTAAAAGTCTTTTGTGTGTTTCCTATTATACATTATTATTTAACGAAAAAATAATAATCGACTTTTTAATTAACTCTGACTTCAATATTTTCTTTTAAGTTGCTCTTATTTTATGAGGCCGTCGTGCCGACTGTAACGCGACGGTTGTGGGTTCGATTCCCAATCGAGGAAGTGAAATATTTATTTACGTTTATATTTCCATTTCTTCGCTCTGGTGCCGAGGCAAAACTCGGCGTCGAGTTCTGCCACTCAACAAGCAATGCCTACAAAATTCTGCAGAAAGTGGGGAACGGAGTGTCTTAACACTAGGTTCCCTCTGCCTACCCTGCTGTGTGCGGATACAGCGTGAAGCTGATTTTTTATTTTTTACTTTGCTCTATATGAGTACCTAATAATGAAGTTCTTTTAACAAAAATCTCCATTTGCTTGAACGGATTTTTTTAGTCTATAGTAAATATCGAGCTTGGTGGCGTGCTGTTAGAGAAATATTTGTCGATGATTAAAGTTTCAATTTTATTTAGATAGTCTATATTTTTGATATACATAGAACTCTAAAATAAAATGTAATAAAACGTGCTATTAGTAGCACGCTGGAGGGATTACATTAAATTTGCGAAGTAGAAAATTTAATTACGCTTTCATAAACGAGGCATATTATGGGCTGTAAAATATCATTAGGCGAGCAACGATTATAGCGCCTTATTTATCTTTATAGTTTCTGTGGTGGTCTTGCTGAATAATTTTTGTGTAGGTCTTCATTATTGAGTAACAGTCATTCTTAGGCTTTTTTTATTAATATTTTCATTTTCTGTGGTAATAAGTCAAAAGTGCAGCGTTCAGTTCAACTCAACACGGAATTCTTCTAGAATTCAGCGGAAAGTAAGGAACGGAGTGTCACTAGGTTCCCTCTGCCTACCCTGCTATATGCGACATGTTATGTTTGTAATAACATTTTTTGCCTCATAGAAATTCACTAGAAACCATTCGTATATATCAATGGTTTTGGATCTACGTCGATCTGGAGAGGGGCAAACCTTCCTAGAATACTAATTGATGAAATAATTTACCCGATAAAGTGCGAAAATTGGTCTTGTAGATAATAGCCCTCCTTCATATTTCTTTAGACATCGAAATTTATGAAGTAGTAGATTAATAAATTAGAACAATCGTAATAGAAATAAAATATGTGATGATTAATGCTATGTGGAACTCAACGCAGGACAAATAGCAATAATCAAAATATGTTATGATCATTGCTATTTGTCTGGCGTAGAATTACGCCACTCAACACGCAATGCCACGAAAAATTCGGTTGAAAGTGCGGAACGGAGTGCCTTAAGACTAGAATCCCACTGCCTACACTGCTATGTCTGGAATATAGCGGAAAGCTGATTATTTTTATTGTTTTTTATTAGCTTTAGGTGCAGTAGGACAGCATCTGGCTGTAAGCGCCACGGATTGGAGCCTACACCGGGAGATGTAAATTTCAGCTCAATCGGCCACTAGGAAGGCTCAAATTTAGCTCGCAAGATGTCACATACACTAACACGGCAAGTTAAATAAAATCTTATAATAATTAATTCTGTAACATTCTCAAAGTCCCTACATGTGTAAAAGTATGTATTATAGTAGTATACATGTGATATTTAAGAGTACCTACGACATGCTCCATGTTATACGAGCTTACGGCCTTGGCTTCGTTAGATAGGTAGTCTATATTTGAAACTCAATATGGGTGAGTAAAAAATAATTATAGCATGAATGCATATAACCTAATATTTATTGTTATATTATATGAGATATGGGGTAGAAAGTTTTGAATAAAAATTATTTGTTTTTGTAATATAATTAAGCAATTTTTTTCAGCTTTACGCTGCATGCCGCATATCGCAGTGTAGGCAGAAGGAACATAGTGTTAAGACACTCCGTTCTTCAGTTTCCACGCCACGCTTTACCGTATTACCAGAGCGAAGAAATGAAAATGTTAATAAATAATAATTCAATTGCTCGAGTGGGAATCGAACCCACAACTGCTACTTCAACTTTACATTTACTACTCTTTACTAACAATTAATATTAAGGTTTACTTTTTCTTGATATATAATTAAAATATGTATTAGGTATGTGGTACACTTTGAAATTAAAGATAAACAATGAGATATATTATATAAGCAAAAATGTCTTAAGAGCTTCTGTAGATTATTGTCCCATCAGTCACTGTCAACATGCCCTTATAAAAGAAACTTCCAGGTAAATGTTGTTCCTTTATGGTTATCAAAAGTGCAGTAATATTTTGGAAGATCGTTACTCATGTTTAGGGCCCTTGAGATAAGGTTAGAGGGCTTAGACAATTTTTCTTTCAGGGTTGCAAAATACTGGCGCAGGAAGAGACAGCCTCGTTGTGATGAATGTTCCGCGATGCTTTACGGAATACAGAACCGTCCTTAACAAGGACGAATTATGAATTCTCCTGTCCATTGTACAGGTCATGCATAATATTTTTCTGGGTACGACCTAGTAATATTAACGGTTCTTAGAAACGAATATTGAGTAAGAGATAATGGGTAACTTTATTTATTTTTTCTGTAATATTTGAAAAAGAAAGAAATTTACCAAATGTAATGATTTTATATAAATAGTTTTTATATTCACGATAATTTGTTATAGAAAAATGTAAATCAACCTGTTTGTTCAATAAAAAGATATATTTGAAAATTTATACATAGAACTAGCGCGAGTTGACAATTTAGAAAAGACGCTTGATGTGATGAAAATTCTGATGCGCATTATTAGATTTGGAGCTGAAGAGGAAAGTGGTCCTCTAGAATAAAATATTGTATTATAATTTAAGATATACATTGTACAAGCCTAATGGTATCTAGCCCTGGAAGAAGTAGAAGTTCTGTAAAAGTCCTGAGATATAAATTGTACAAGCCTAATGGTATTTAGCCCTGGAATAAATATAAGTTCTGTAAAAGCCTCGAGGTGTTTGATTTCTTTACACAATTTAATAATAATCTTCCTTCATGCATAGTGGATGGAAGAAGATTGTTATAAAAACAATTAAATGTTGCGCTTATTAACAATCCGTTATTTCTTTGTGCTCGTACTTGGATCAAGACACTCCATTCTCCGCCTCAATGTCGAATCGACATAGTGTGTATGGTGGAATTCATCACAGCATTATTCACCAGATCATGAAAATCCCCCCCGAATGAGGATCGAAAGTACAACTAGAACTAGATCTAATTGGTTCATAATCTAAGATATGTTACAATTTTAATTGGAGAACTAGCTGAAAGTTAAAATATTCCTGAACTTTAAAGTGATTCCAGTAACTACATTCGACACGTAAGCGAATTAAATGCCTCGTAGTTTCTACGTAATTACTGTTCGAACTGTCGCAACCGCTTCAACGGAAACTAGGTAGATTTCGCTTAGCGTTCACATCGTATGCAATATTTATTTATGTATTGTATTGTAGACTATTGATAATAAAATGTTATTTTATAAAGAAATTTAAGGTTTTCTTATTCGTTTATAATTTACTAGTGATTTCCCGCTGCTTCGTTTCCATGAACGATTGTTAAAATAAATAAAAATATTAGCACGTTTTCAATGAAATATTTTTAAGAGTCTAAATTTGAAATTTTATAAAAATCGAACCTGATTTTTAAAAAATCCATACAAACTTTCAACTCCTATTTCACCCCTTTAGGGTTAAAATTTTTCAAAATCCCTTCGTAGTGGGTGTTTAGATTACGAAAATAAACATCTGTCCAAATTTCACGTGACGGCTGTGCGTGCGTCTTACCCCAGTCAGTGAGAACATGTCCTTTTATATATATAGATTACATTCACGAAAATATTTCAGTTAGCTTAATTTATCATTTATGTAATACTTTAAGAGGTTTTCCTTTTATCATTTCGCGTTTATATATATATAGCACAGTGGCCGATCGATCTGTTACAAATATTAATCACGTGAAAGGCTATTGCCGTCTAATATCTAGCTTTATGGCACCGATTTATGTTTATTAAGCCATTATTCATAAATAAAGGGAGTACAATAATATTATGAGGCCAGTGATGGATACTTAAGATAAAATGATTAAATAAGTTATGGCAAAATATGATCAAAAAACTTTACGTTTCATATTTAGCAATTAGTGAAACTTCAGTATCGTTGCCTTTTTCAATTAAAAAATCTTTCACTTTCACATTTCAACGAAATGATAGTATCTGGAGGATTTTTTACCCGTAGTGAATTTATAGAACATTCTATTTATTCTTAACTCTAGCTAACAATTTTTGAGCACTTGCCGCGCCACTCAAGTTTCCACACGCAAGGCCTCGTGAATTCAGCAGAAAATGGGGAACGGGGTGTCTTAACACTAGATTCCCTCTGCCTATCCTGCTGTACGGGATACAGCGTGAAGCTGATTTTTTATTTTATTTAAAGTAATGTAACTTAGTTAAACGGAGCAATTAGTGCAACTTCAGTATCAGTGCCTTTTACAATTAAAAAATCTTTCACTTTCACATTTCAACGAAATGATAGTAACTAGTAACTGGAGGATTTTTTACCTGTAGTGAATTCATAGAACACTATTTATTCCTAACTCTGGCACATAGATACGTACTTAACTGTAATTAGTATGAAAGTAAGTACATACTTACAAAATATCTAAAGTTTTATTTATAATACAAAGTAAAAAATATGTCACGAATCGAATAAAACACTGATTTATATAATTATTTTATTATCTAGTGTACATCATACAACTTTGTAAGCACTGGTCATACACGGTACAATTACGATTCCGATATTATCAAATGTATTATTTATTTTATTAAGAAAAAAAGCCGCAGGTAAAAGCTACCTTTTTTATACTTAAAATAATACCTAAATCAATATAATTTTTATATGATGTCTGAGAAACTAATAAATGAATATAACTCCCTGCCAGATGGACCGATGACATAAAGAGGTTGGCGGGAAGCGGATGGGTCCGAAGAGCTGAGGATCAAGTGTGGTGGCGAAGGCCTATGTCCAGCAGCGGACAAAAGATGGCTGTCGATGATGATGACGAATATAATTTATATTAAATAAATTGATTTCCTAACTCTAGATACTTTTTTATTTACTTTTACAAAGGTATTACTTTAAATTACTTCCTAATACTCGAGAAAAAAAGATAAAAGGAACTAGTATAATTAAGAGTTCATAACTTTATCGAATTGAAGTATTATTATAAGATAAGTGAATATAAGAGCTATCAGCTTAAATGGTAGGGTTAAATCGATGTCAAACATGTGAAAGAGAGAAAAAGTTAAGTTTCGAGTGTCTAGTAGGCCTAATAGAGCTCGTGCCGTACTTCGACTTGATTTATCTGAAATTTACAATATACAAATTATTATATAATATATTTATTAAAAATACAATTATTACTTGATTTTATAAACTAGCGAAAAAGCAGAGAAGGTGCTAAGTTAGATACTTTAAAAACTTTTTATTAGCAATACCTAGAATATTTCCATGCAGTCTGCTTATAAGTATTTCTTTTAGTGTGGAGACCTCCGCGTGTATTCGGCCTGCATATATACAAGGCAAGAATAAAGGGAAATATTCAATTGCTATGAATGTGACGTTCAAATATAAATATTTCATTTCGTACTGAAAATAATAAAAACCAAAATTATACAAAATTATAAAAATGTTTTGCATACTACTACTATCTTGAAAAAAATATTTATAGAAAAGATTTTTTTGTTGCCATGTCTACATGGGGCAGGAGAGAAAAGAGTGTCAAATGCTACGGTTTTTGCATGGTTCTCTTTTGCCTCGCCTACTGTTACCAACATCTTCATACCTCCTCTCAGGGGGATCCTTATGGTATTTACGGGACTTTCTCTCAGTGTTATCAATAGTGTGTTCAGGTCATCTAAGGTCTTCTCCATTCACTTCTGCTGCCTAAATATTTTTTACCTAACACACCATTCTTTCAGTGGGGAATCTTTCATCACTCATTCTCTCGTCTCTCTTTCTCTCACTGTGACATCCTCGCTAGTATCTGCAATTATGTCTATCTCTTCTTTGCGGATATGGTCATCTAAAATGACCCTGATGAATAGATCTCATATGCATTCATCTTTATTTTATTCTTCTGGCATAATACCCACATTTCGCTGCTGTATACCGGGGTTATTACCGTCACTGCAAGACTTTCGATGTCTTATCAATGCAGCTAAGGCCTAGTTTACTCTATTAAAGGCAACAATACGCCTTTCCTCATCCCCTACATAAATATTTTTTTAAAAGTAAGCCTTACCGATCCATTTATTATTTTTTTTGACAAGCTGTAGCCTAACAACAATGTACTGACAAATATTGTTATTATCACGATTACAAGCTGGAAATAAGAATATAAAGTTTTATTTCCAAATTATATAAAATAATTATAAAATGTAAAAATATACATACTTGCCATTTAGTTGCACTGTATAGGCAATCATGTATTTTTATTATTTTATTATACATATAAGTAATTTTTTGTAAGTTGAAGTGCCGAGATGACAAGTTATTTTTTTGTTTTTTTTTCGAAACTACACTTTTTTGAGAGAAGTCGGATAAAAAAATTAAATCATTTTCGGGCTTAGGACAAGTTAATTTTAAATATGTAGTAATTATTTTTATTCTTCGTAAAATGAG
>JAEBDU010013357.1:56424-137798 GCA_016802625.1 Heliconius numata | reverse complement strand
TATTAAGAGGAACAATACTCCAGTACATTATTTTCATGTAGTACTTACCATTAAAGCAGCGCATGCGCGAAAGTGTCTCAACGGGTAGGACTTTATACACATTTATCGTATTTATGTTAATTTACATAAGAATGTACAAATAATAAACTATATATAAACCTTCCCTAAGAAATACTCGACCTAATGGTGAAAACCGCATCTAAATCTGTTGGGTGGTTTAGAAGAAGAAGAGTTAGAAAGTTCAGACAGACACAAAAAGCGACTTTGTTTTATAAGATATAGGATATATATATATATATATATATATATATATATAAAAGCTAATCTTATTTTAATAGCTAATTTTAAATCCACCCGTAGTTTCGCACGTGCCGGTACCTTGACATTGATCGAGATTCGATAAAAAAATACTGCTATAACTTAACTTGTTAATACAACTTGTTGGAAAAATATGATATCGAATTTTAAATGTTGTTTTATAAACAAGAAATAAGGATTCTTTATTTATATTTTTTTCTGGTCGGCGGCATCGAATGACTATATAATTATATTTTTTATCTGCTCTGGTACATGAAGCATGGCGTTGAGTTCCGCAGTACGCAATACGCAACGTCTCAATAATTCGGTGGCCAGTGGAGAACGAAGTGTTCTAACACTCGGTTCCCTTGGCCTATACTCTTTTGTGGGAAAAACCATGAATTTGCTTTTTATTGTTAATGATTGACTCTAATGGTTACGGATTCGATTCTCAACGAAAAAAAATAACATTGTTTTATATTTTGATTATTCTTGTTTTTTGCCTAAACATTCAGCTTTAACACTGCCTGAGCGATGATTAAAAACGTAAACAATCTTTTTTTTCGATTCTTTCTTTATTTTTTTGTAAAAACACAAAATAACAGAACAAATATATTTCTATCAAATTAACTTTTATTACACGGCCTATCATTTCATAGTTCGTGACCGATTGCAAAAGCAATAGTGTAGGATCGATTTATACTCTAAAGAAATAGCAACAATTCTAATATGGGCAGAACAGAGAAGAATCTTCATTCTTCGTAACTGCACTTCTTTTTCTTGCAGTTTATTATAGTTTCAAGCTTAATTCAGCGTGAGCAGAGAAAACCTAGTGTCAAAATACTCCGCTCTCCGCTATCCGTTAGAGTGGCGGAGTTCAGTGCAACATTTAGAATGAGAATATTAAAATAATGAATTACCCTCAATGTGTATCGAACCCACAACCATTGAACTTTCTGAAAGACTCAATTTCACTGTCTCATCTATATTATAAAGAATATTAAGCTAACAGCATGAACTAGCTTAATCAATTATTTTCTTAAAGATCTTTTTTTGAAAACAATGACTATCTAAGCCTGAGAATGCCCTAGCGCGGATATCCTGCATCAATTAGCGCCAATCTGATGGGACTAATTATGCGACATGGCTTTCCACTTTTCTTTCACGATTTTAAAGACATTTATTTTTACCTATTATATTTTTTAGTTTAACTCTGCATTGAACAGGGTAAGCTGTGAGAAGCTAGTGTTAGGACACTCCGTTCTCCATTCGTAGCCTAATTTTCCAGTTGCGTGCTTAGTGGCGGAATTCAACTCCAGGCTTTGTTTTATTACTGAAACTAGGAAATTAAAATTGTGCTAATTTAAGAATTATGAGTAAAAAATGTTTTAATGTATAAAATATAGATTTGTTTTTTAATATCACGCTGTATATTGCACACTTAAGGGTAGGCAGAGGGAACCTAGTATTAAGACACTCCGTTTCCCATTTTCCGTCGAACTCTGCAGGCATTGCGTATTGAGTGGTAGAACTCGACGCCTTGCTTTGCCTCGACACCAGAACGGAGAAAATGGAAAAATTAAATATTTCATTTTCTCGAGTGGAGATCGAACCCATAACCTGTTGCGTTTACAGTTACACTTTCTGCCCCAACGCCACGAGTGGGTCCAAATATAGATAATTATAACATTAGAAATTCTGTATAATATTTTGTATAATATTGTACGAATAATTAATTCTCAGAGCTTAGTATAAATACCCACAATATAACCTACATTTATGGCTTTCCGGTCAAATTAGACAAAAACCATCCACCTGTATAATGTGTTATACTAAAATCCTTGGGAAATAGAGCGTTATATTATTGTTCTCTGTACACTTAACTGAAACTAATCGGATTTATTACCAATTTAACTTTCATTTTTAACTATTTTTTTATTATTTTTCAGTTTGAAATTAAAGTTTTATCGGATTTAGTGGATTATATGATTTGATCTGAACAAATATATATTTTTAATTGGCTTGCTTCAGCATTACTATCACTTCATCGACATTGTGTGTTGTTTGGCAGAACTAAACGCCGCGCATTCGCTTTCATGGAGACTCACGCGCCACGATAATGTCAAAATTTATATAAATACATATTTTCATAGAAAACACCGAAACCGCTGAATGACAGCACGTGAAAACATTTCAGTAACATCTAATGGATGCTCTAATACTTAATCAATAATATCATTATATTTTTATATCCAAGGCTCTAAAGATAGATAAAGATAGTGAGATTTAATAGGGATTTTGTACTTTATACCTTATATTTTATTTTATCTATTTCTTTTTACTAATAAAGATTTACTACTGTCTTTTAGCCTTGGGATGTTCAATCATTGTTGATAGGAATTGATTTTTAAATATATAACCTTATATTAAAAATGCGGGGCTGAGTTCCGCAATACAAAAGAGAGTATCTGTTTCTGGAAGCTTTTTTATTATTTCCTATTAGTATTTCCATATAAATACAGATGCATAAATACCTACCTAACTTAAAGTCATTGGAAGCTATAACTGTTGAATAAGAACTAGAGTTTTACAGAAGTTCTACGATGTTACTACGAGTTCGTTCAGATTGAGTTCACTTTTTAAAACTTAACTTATTTTAAATGTAACCGGATGCAGTCGTGGCGTAGTGGGACTGTAAAACAACAATTGTGGGTTCGATCCCCACTCTGAGGAATAACATGGAATGTTCAAAATTGGGCGGAATAGGGGAATTGATTATCAATTCTTTCTCTTCTTTCTTAATATTAGGTTCCGTCTGCCTAATTCTTTTCTAAAACCAAATCCAGTTCTTTTAAAATTGTGTTTGTTTTATCGATTTACATTTTTCAAATAGACTAACTAATCTTAAAAAAAATATAACAAGAAATAATATATTCACAACATTCACCTTACATATACCACTTGTATATTGCCATATTACCTTCTTTGATCTCGGTTATCTTTGAAACGTATTGTATTTAGATTAGCTACTGACTATTAATGAATTTGTAGGGATCTTGACAGAGAAATGAAGTAACAGTGCCATCCTTTTATTATGTTTGTTTAGGCTCTCCGCCTCACCGACCTATATTTATCTTACCCTAGTTTTCTTTATACTTAATGAGGCGTAACGGTTGTAGGTTCGATTTCCACTTCCGCCACTCAATAAGCAATGTCTCAGCGGAAAATCAGGATCGGAGGGACAGTAGGTTCCTTATGCCTACCCTGGTGTAAGTGTAAGTTCAAATCTGAAGTAAACACAAAAACCAAAATGTCTCGATTTTGAGAAAGCAGAAAACGGAGTGTCGAGACACTGTACAGCGATCGTGACAGGAAAATGAAGTAATAGTGCCTATAATACAAAAAGAAATCAAATCAGCTTTGAAATCAGAGTAATGAAAATATAAATTTAATTTCCTCAAGTGGGGATCGAATCCACAACCAGACCCTCTTATAATTGAGCCCCTGCGCCACGACGGCCCTAAAATCCACATTTGATAAAGGGATTATAATACTAAATTAACATAAATACAGAAGTATATGAACGTTAACGAAACATTACATAGAATCACCAAGTCAATATACACACTACATAGCAATTTCTACTATAAAAAAAATACATAGTTTTTTGTTTGTCATTCACTTCAACAAAAAACAGACGAATATTTTTTTATTATAGTTACCCACTCCTTTATTTAGCAGAGTAGAGGGAAACCCGATCTAGATAACAAAAAAAAATATTTAAAATAATCATGCTTAGAAATTTGAGGTCAATCGTATCGACATAGTAAATGTGACAGATTGTAGATTCGATTTCCATTTGAGGAAATGAACTATCTAAAATTTTCATTTTCTCGCTTTGCTAACAAGGCAACGCGTGGCGTTAAGTTCCGCCACTCACCACTCAATGCTTAGAGTTCGTGCGCTTAATTTATGAATTTCTTATCAAACACTAAATAAGCAATAGGCGATATATAAGCAATGTTTAAAAACAACCAAAGAATCGAACCCATAACGATAACAGCAAGAAAAACACAAAACAAAGTTAAAAAAACGCTTTAGATATGAAAAATATAGATAATACTACATACGAGTATGAATTACGTATCATATTTCTTATTATATAAATGCTTAATACGCCTTTCGAATACATTGTTACCATCGACATAAATCTTATATACTTATATATATATTCTATTCATTCCCTGAACCATTGAGGTCGAGCAAGCCCTTTGAAAAGGTCGATTTCTGCCTGCGGTCATTATATACAGTAGGTATGTAATATATGTATGTATGTTATAGATACATTATAACGTAAACAATGTAAAGCCGTAATCCTATAAGATTATCATTCCACTAAATTACATGGAAACACATTCCCTAGCGATTATATCCCCGAGATAATTAATGTTTAAGTATTTATTTTAACTTTAAGCTTAGCATTTAATTAAATATTTTCTTCAATTGTAGTCATAAAAAAACAGTGTCAATACACTCTTTTATCAACTTGATCCAATTTCAAGAAATTGTGTGTGATAACTATGCAACTCAACGCCGTGTTTCTTCTTGGAACAACAGAAAAACGAAATTAGTTAATACCCCCAAATTAAAATCGAATCCATAGCCTCTCAGTGCGCATTTATAGTCATACCCTGACCCACTGCGCTACGATTAAGTACTATCTATTTATAAAATATTATTTTAAATGTATTATTATAAAAATTTACAAGCGAATGTATGTTAGGCTGAATCCGAGATCCTGAGATTTTATTTTCACAGGATTTTCTTTTGTTTTATTTTAAACCGCTTAATTGTTATTTTAATGCTTAAGTGTTTAATTAATATATTTAAAGAAAATGTATAAAGCGTATTAGTATACAACCATACTTGAGTCCACTAATTTTGGACACTTAACGTAATGGTTATGGGTTCAATACCAATTGAGGGTAAGATAAAGCACCGGACTCTGTTACGCAAGTCAATGAGCAACGACTCAAATTCTGCCAGAAAAAGCAAAACGACCCAGCCGGGAATCGAACCCAACTCGCTTTACAATGTAAATCTCATTATTATTAATAAACGTATTATTTAAATACAAACATAGTATGGGAGTTAATTATATAAGGCACACATTTGTGAGGTTGATTTGTTGGTATTCAACAATGTTAACACAATTGAATATTAAATGAACGTTGCGTTTCTCCTTTATTGTTTATTTATTAGATTATATTTGAAACCGTGGCCCTGTAGTGCGATAGGAATGGTTAATTCCGCCCTAATTAACAGACATTATGGAAGTTGAGAACAGAGTGTCTTAACACTAGATTCCCTCTGTCTAAACTGTTTTATGGGATAAAGCAAAAACCTTTGTATCTCATGTGGTGACGTGAAAATAGAACCTACAAATAAAATAAACAAGGATATTTTTGTATTTGTATTGCATGGTTGGTATAGAGAATTTAAATGTCACGATATGCCGTTCTTCGATATCTGTTTAAATTAGAGAACAATTCTATATTTATACTAAGTAATTGAATAAACAAACATACACACGAAAGAAGTATAATTAGAAATTTAAAATCGATACGTAGCTAGATTACGGAGTGTAACGCGTTTTAAGTTCACAAAATGTATCCGGTTTATATTTACTTTATAAATAAAATAACCATATATAGCATAAACAAACAATTGATTATACCCACTGATATAAAATAAACACTTCATTAAAATACAAATACGATAATATACTCCAATAACAATGTATATATATTAAATCTCTGGCAAGAATAAGAACGGCGTAGAGTTCTGCAATGTCCCGAATCTGGGCGGAAAGCGGAATGTCTTGACACTACATTCTCAATGTCTCAAGAGTTAAGTGAGTGGTGAACGGATGAGTTTTAAAGAGAACGAAGTTTTTTAGCACTTTGTTTTCAGGTTGCCTCTGTCTACTATGCTACCTGGGAAAAAAAACATGATTTTTTTAATTAATTATAAACTCAAAGCTTAGTAACTTGTTAAAACATTTACATTTTCAAGGGAATTTCCAGTGATGAAAAGAGTTTAATATAGAGCCTTGTGTAAGGAAGCCTTGCTTTATTAAAATAATAATGATCGTTACACTGTGTTAGTTTTCTTGTAACCAGCCTCCGCTGTGCCTTCAGAAAGTTCAAGTTCATTAATTATATTTATAACAGGAAGTTGAATTTATATACTTTTTTGTTAACAGGCTGTATAAAGGGTAGGCAGAAGCAATTTAGTATTAAATTACGAATGTCATATCATTTTTTTAACTGTAGCCCAAGTAAGCTTTATTTAATTTACAAGTTATATTTTTTTCATCTTTACACTTATTCCACATAATGCAGGGTAGGCATGAGGTATTGCATTGAATGGCGGAACCCAACGCCGCGCTTCACCTCGACACCAGAGCGAATAAATGAAAATATCAAATTTATAATTTCCTCGAGTGCGGCTTTCATTGTTAATTATTTATTTTTTTATTATAAGCAAAGGCAACCAAGGCCAGCCCGTACACATGGGATTTCGTACAATTACTAAGTATTTATTTCGCATATATTTCTCGATCAGTTGGGATTTGACTAATTCTTTCTGGATTGCTTGTGTGATAGTCCTTTAATTGTGTAAATAAAATTAAATATTCTGTATATACAAATTCTTAACTAAAAAAATTCTTTATTATTCTATATTATTTCTTATTTTTTTTAACAATTCCGGAAAAAATCGCAAATATATGTAAATAGGATTCTCAAATAAATTACGTAAGATCAATAAAATAGTGCATAACGAAGATAGTTTCTCTGTTCTGTTCTGCTCTTAATTTATTGCGTTCATTGCGTGACAGTTGAGCACAAACCACTTCGTTATACAACTCTCTGCTCTCATACATTCTTTTTTAAAATTTCGGATAAAAAAATATAATTATCAACAGTGTAAAACCAAAAAAACCTACACTTCAACTTTACTTAGAAATATTGACAAAGTATGTGAACAAATAAACGCACGTACGATAGCAACAGATGGTCTTGACAATCATGAATGAATGTACGAGTATAACGGCTGAAACAGCCCCACTGGTTGCACCGCTCCAGTGCCCCCCGACAGCTGATGCAGGGAGGACGTGCATCTTGTCCGTTTACCAAGAAAGTTCGGCAGATGGCAGCCTCTAATATTGAACACGTAGTAAACTTACAACTCGATCTGACGTACTCCCTGGGCTAGAAGGCATGCGCGGTTCCCAGTACCGCGTGGCACGCAATTCTGGATAGACATACATTTGGTTTTCATCTCCAGATATAATTGTAATTTATATAAAAAATGACTGATATATATATTAAATATATTTTTTATTCAACCCTTATTGTATTTTAGCACAAATTCCTTTATCTTGCCTTAATACCAGCTAAGTTTATTGGAATATCCTAGAATAACCCTGTACCATTGGATAGAAATAGACAAGGTCATGAAGTCGGTAACCTTTAAACGTATCACGTAATAGTATTTTATTCTTTTCACGGTCACAATGTCGACAGTTGAACCTGTTTTGATTGAACTAAAATTCTTAGATGTTTCTTCAACTTTTAAAATGTCTAAAGTGCACATATATTGAATTTTTATGTTTTAATTATTTATGAATTTTCTGCACATGAACAAAATAGTAAGGAAATTGTGATATAAAATGTAAATAGACAATAAAAGACGCATATTTTGCTAACACACTCGATTTACTATTTGTAGAATGTAGATATCACAACTAACTGAAGTTTAACTTTATCTATAGTAAACTTTGATTTGCTCTTAGCTTACACCTCCTAGTACATCATGTTAATGATACCGCTGTCGGAAAATATTTTGGAAAATTTCTTGAATGTTCGAATTATATATGAATATTAGCTAGCATTGTAACTCCTAATAATTTTCATTTAAATCACTTTACTAACAGTAAAGTTACATAAGACAATTTTCAAACGGACATTACAGCCAGATAATGCTAATATTAGAAGTTGAAAGAGACGGGATTTCTTTATAAATATGAAATAACTCTATTTTACTAACTTGGGATTAAGGATTCCATATAAAAAAATCTAACATAACAGAATTTAAATCCACGCATCACGGATGCCATTAAAAAGGTAAGCCAGCCATTTGAGCCCAAAGTTTACATACGGCGAATTTACATACAATTGTTTAAAAACTTGCTGTTGAACTGCTTTTGAAATATTTTTATTAAGCATCCCTAGGAAAGAAATTTATTTATAAATTTTGCATTCGTTAGTAAAAGCTGTATCATTTTCACTAATTTCGAGTATTACAAGATGTTTAAGAATAACACTTAAAGATTTATCTTGCTACTGGCCCCAACCAATTATTATCGTCTCAATTTCAAAAGGACTTGGCCTTAAATAATTTGATAATATAAATTACTCTGGGTTCGTTTAATTGTTACTGAATCTCTCAACTAGAATAATTGTGGAACAATATCTCTATTGTTAAGTTGTTATTGCTATTATAGAGGTGCCTTGCTTTTTAGATTTGAATTTATAAACATGTAGAACTTTGCTATTAATAATTATTAGCTTAGATTTCCATTAATTTTCTTTTAATAATGGCTACTGGCCGAGATTTACTTTTCGTTATATTTCATTACCATACCTAAAGCGAAAATATGTTCTTATAGCTTTACGCTTTATGAAATAGGGTATTCTGCTTACCCTGAGCTGAGTGTTGTGATTCTCCGTTTTCGATTTTTCGCTCAAATTTACGTGACATTGCGTGTTGAGTGGCGAAACTCAATGCCGTGCTTTGTTTTCTTAACAAAGCGCTGAAATAATAATAGCTCATTTCCCCAAGTGAATATCGAACCCTCAACCATCGCGTTAACAGACACATACTAGTGAAAATTCTACTCGAGAACTCATAATGTACGTATAATGTGAATTCCAACGAATATACTCGTAATCTAACTCACGTTCTTAATTTTTCATTTATTGGTTTATTTGAAAAATTTTTTGTAAAGACATTATTAAATTCCTTAGACGTATATGGGAAATTCTCAGAATTGTTTTATCCAGTTATTGAAGTGACATGAAATACACAGAAGGATTGTAGTGTTAAAAGGCTCCCCACTTCCTGCCAAATTTTCGAGGCATTGTGTGTTGAGAGAGAGATACTAATAATAATTAATTCCCCCAAGTGGGAATCAAATCCACATTTTTCTCTAAGATTTTTGTTTTTCGAGATAAAACATTTGCTTTTCGGACTTTTTTAGTTATTAATACAGTAATGGCTCACTACCAAATTTAATGTTTAATATTATTTCAGGGCGCGTTCCTTTGTAACGTAGATAAAATACTGCTATATTTTCAACACCTTCCGTAATTTAAACGGGGGAATGCACTTTATTATATTGCAAATTAATTTAAAGTTTAAGCTGAATTTCCAAATGAAAATGTATATTCGGAGCATATACTTTTTATCTACGCATATATTATACGTAAGTGCGATGGTTGTGGGTTCGATGATTCAATTCCTATTTGTGGGAATAAATTATTTTCAATTTGTCACTCTAAAAGATAAAGTGAGGCGTTGAGCTCCGCTACTTAACATGCAATGTCTTGATTTCAAATGGAAAAAAAGAACGGAATGTCTTAACACTAGATTTTCCATACGTACTCTAAAAAACGATTAACTTACCCAAAGTTATGTAGCTATATAATATGTGGAACTGAAATAAATATTTTTATTATTTTATTATGTAAAAAATATTAGAAGTAAAGGAATCCAGAGATACGCGCAACTATAGAATGGTCTAGGCAGTTTTGAGGTCGATATGACTTGGGTACCTTCATAAAGCGCTTTTATCTCCACCTCTCCGACTCTCCTATAACTCCTCTGGTGTTACACGGGATCGTGGTCGACGGTGATCACTAACCTTGAGGAGATCCGTACACTCGTTTGCCTTGAATTTTCCATAAAATCTATATAGAGATACACTTTCTCTTTCTCTATTCATAGAAACTACGAAAACGATAATAGCACACAAATAATATCTTAACTAACCTAATAAGTATTTATTACGTAGAAATCATTTTTATATTATATATTTTTGGTCTAAGACAATAACAACAGGTCGAAACCACCAGTTGATTCGTGATATTAACTCGAATTGCTTTTTGGGTCGGCATCTCGGCGACGCTAACTGGGTCAAGGCTCCTAGTGCGCGGTACACAGGGTAAATGATGAAAACATATTTTCGTTTTTCATTCAACTTAACCTTTTTATTGTTAGCTAATATATATTTTTTTTATGTTATAGCAAATTCTTTCGTTATAATATAGTAATGGCCGCCTGCTTTTTTCTTGCTTTTTCAGTTTCCGTAGGAAATCCACATTTAGTGGAAAGTGGGGAACTGGGGTGTGTGTGGGAGTGTCTCAACACTAATTTCCCAGGTTTCATCTAGCTAAACTGCTATGTGCAGGGTACATAAACTGCTGTGATATGGTATTTTACGGACTGAATAAAAACTCTCTCTCTCTCTCTCTTTCTCTATTAACAATACCAATCGGAGAGTATAGTTGCGCTTAACACCCAATATCTCGGAAATTAGAAGGAAACTGGTGAATTGGGGTGTCTAACAATAGAGACCTACTCCTCCATTTATATCGTGAAGTTGTAAAAAATATCACAAACAAAGTTCTGCAGGTAGATAATAAAGAACTTAGAAATATTAATATAATATTCCAGGAAACTTTTATACGTTATAATCTCACTTGTTTCTTAGACAAAGTTGTTAAGTATTTGTATTTAATTCCTAGTATTCCCGACATAAATCAGTCTGTACTCTATACATTATTTTATTAAGGGCGTTTTGTTAAGAATGAGCCTAGCAAGCACTATGTTCTTCAATTACGCCCAAGTTAAGCACCGAAATTATATTATATGAGTTGTGTTATAAATGCAATTAAAAGTTAATTAAACATAATTATTTCGCATCAACATTAAATCGTGCAATATAAAAAAATATACAATACCTTAACGAAAATAAGTTCAAGCGAGTGAAGCGTGTGTTTCAGTGTCTAGCTTTAAGCTAAAAATATTTTTGCAGGATTTGAACATACTACCTATCTGGAATACTACACGCTTAACCTTCACCTTCCTCTAAATGTGGACCAAAATGTAGTGGTTACTGTTAGGTACAAATGATTGTGGTTAAGAGCCGGCGTAACGCCAATCTGCAAAGCGTCACTGTTTTTGACATTTCAATGTTAGCTCGCATATTCCAGCACACGATTGGTTATATATTTAAAGCAGATTTTAAATGAGATTTTAAGTTTTATTTATTTGTATAAATTCCAAGCCAAATGACAATAACATAAAATATCATTAATCTATATATATAAAATCGAAAGGTCACTCACTCATCACGAAATCTCAGAAACTACAAGTGCTAGGAATCTCAAATTTTGCATAGGAGTTACTTATAGGACGTAGGTGCTCGCTAAGACGGGAGTTTGCAATATTCGACTTCTAAGGGGTTGTTTTTGGGGTCAAAAATTTATATGAAACTTCGTTACTACAAATGCTAGGAGTCTCAAATTTTGCATAGACGTCACTAGGACGTAGTCATGGAGACAGAAATTAATAATAACATAGTTCACGCGGGTGTAACCGCGAGCGGGCCGCTAGTATAATATACTTAGCTATACTTTTTCATCAAATTATGTCAAATTTATATATACGAGCCTTTTAAATGTAGAAATTTCAGACCAAAACATTTATTACTGATTATTAAGATGCCCAGGCGTGTCAGGCAGATAGGCAGGGTTTTCTGTTTCCATCCAAATTCGAGACATTATGTGTTAATACGTAACTCAACGCCACACCTTATACAAAAAGTCGGAATGGAATGCACAATTATCGCATTTACAGTCCCACTGCGCCACGAAAATACAAATAACACTTTATTAACTTTACGAAACCTATCGCCATTTTCTATAATCAACATCTACTTATTTATACAGATTTTTTTTTTCATATGCTAAATACATATAAATATATATAAAGGAACACCATATATGAGTTCAGCTCAAACACTCGTTCTCATTATGTAAAGTTTACAAAAGCGCCTCGAGCATGTCGGGTGTACGGTGTACGGACGAGTCAAGCCAAGGTCAAAGGTTTACATATACATTTTATAGCAACTACTTTTTTTTGTTTCATATTTCGAGTGAAAATGTATTTTTAGTTGATATCTTTAAATTTAGGTTGCGGATATCATTTTTAATAGAAAATTAGAGATATTATTATAGAAATCGCCTTTAAAACATATTTTGAAATGACACATTCTTTTTATTTTATTTTTTTTTGTTTTAAACGATTTTTTCATTTTCGTTATTGAAAGTGAGGAACGGAGTGCTTAAAGATTACCTCAGTCTACGCTGATTTTTGCAAGATACAGCGTGATGCGCCGGCCTAAGAACTATGTCGGACGCAAGTGCCTTGCTATACCAGTTCCTGGAGTGAAACCTCCCGGACGCCCAAGGAAGCGCTGGTTGGATGTCGTAATGCAGGACATGAGAGCCAATAGTCTAACCACCGAGGACGCAAAAGACCGTGCAAAGTGGAGTAGGTTGAGCAGGAAGGCAGACCCTGGTAATAGCCGGGATTAATGTCAGGAAGAAGAAGAAGAAGTTAATCTATATAAATAATAACATATAATTCAATTAAATTTACATTAAAAAAGTTGAAAAGAAAAATGTAGCTAAAAATACAAAAATTAAATCATCATGGCTGCTATAAAACGTGTTGCTGCACTTGCTACGAGAGCTCTACGTCAACCGTAGACGCTTGAGAGTCATCGTCGTTATAGTAACTTGTTGCGTTTTCAGTATTGAAATGTCTGTTTTTGTTTAAAATATTTATTTAATGTTGGTTATAAATTGAAAATAATATTATATACGAGTATTGTTTAATTTTCAATATTTTTGTATGTATCATGACGTGAACAAGTGTGGGTTCAATTCTTATTGGGAAATATTTACAATAAATGATTTTTTATGCCTTGGGAACCTAACAACCTAATTCTATTTCTATTTAACCACTTCTGTTCCCCATTATCCACCAAATTCTCGAGACATTGCGTGTTGAGTGGTGGAACTCAATCTTGCGCTTTGCCTCGTTACCAGGAAATACGAGGGAATTACAATATAAAATAAATTTAGAATTCCGCCACTTTACGATCTTTCAATTAAAAGGAGAGAGTAGAATAAAAAAATCTTCATATATCTCACAAAAATGAATCAGTATTCTAAAAATCTACTTAAGTTTCTCCTTTGTCTTCTTCTTAGAGTGCCTCTTCAATCCTGGAAGTTGACATAGCTTAAGGAAACGCTGCTCTGTCCAATGCTAGATGAAATATTTGCTACTAGGATTTGATAGTCCATTCTTTGATGTTACTCAGCCATGATTTTCTTTTTCCTTTCACTGTACCGCTGAATATGACCTTAATATTCATTATTGATTTTATTTTATAAAAGAAATAAGATATAGTGATTTCTCACTTGAATATATTAGCTTAGTGACAGAAGACCAGCTCAAAAATACAGTTTAAATACAGCTGTTTAAGAACAAACTTTACTAACTCAGAAACTAACAGCTTAACTAGTTTTTAATTGACTTATCTTTTAGTTCTCCTCTAGGTTAGTTTGCATTGACACTTCCGGGAATGATAATGAAATTGTTTTATATTATTTTAAATTTAATTATTTATAACGTATAATAAAGACAATGTATAGACAATATTGTAATCTATTTTATCAGATAAAGAGATTTCCAATAATTTGATGAAACTTATATGTAGCTTTTAAAAACTTTAAGGAAGAAGGTTATTTAAGAGTTAATTTAAACATTTTTTTCTAACACTAGCACAAGCTTCATTTCTCTTTATCCTGTATTTATAGCAGTAGCAGTAGGTAGAACCTAGTACTAAAAATAACTCCCTTGAGTGGGGAACGAACCCATACCACAGAATAAGCATAGTTAAAAAATATTGCAAATGTGAGTTGTAATTTTCATACTATTCACAACACATTCAAGCTATTTTTAACTTTATTTTATAAACATTTTTACTAAAAAATAAATATATACGTGTATACGGCATTCGTAAGAATATTCCTGGGAACTATAAACCCGAGCGCACCGCCCAGCTGCAGTGAAAATCTCGAACATATTTTACACTAAGTGTTTCTCTCGCTCCGTGTAAAGTTATACTGTATAATTTAATATTAAATATTATTAATTTTCTTTTATTTGTATAAAAACTTTTTGTTTTGTATTTATTGTGTTTAAATTTATAACTATTTTAGTATCAATTCTAAAAAGGGGAAGGAAAGATTGCGGTAAATATTTTTAGATAAAATATAACTTACAAAGTAACCCAATGATAAAGCTCGTTGATCTCCGCCACGTAATATCTTGAAGTCAGGCTTCAAGAGGAGAACGGAGTGTATCGACACTAAGCTTTCTCTGCCTCCCCACGGGCAATCTGTGAAGTTTAAACTCAATGACCTAATTATCAATTAATACTGAATCGCATTTTCACGCTATATTTCGCACGTATCAGTGTAGGTAGAAATAGCCTGGGAATCTAATGTTAAGACACTCCAATCTATTAAGACACTTTTGTTCCTTACTTTCCATTTTTCTATCAAATTCTAGAGGAATTTAGGGGCGGAACTCCATGTCGCGCTTTGCCTGCTTATCAGTGCGTAAAAGTTAAAATAATTCATTGCGAAAAGCAGAGGCTTTCGTGGTGCAGGGGCACAATCGTGTGACAGTAAACGCGACGGTTATGGGTTCGAATTCCACTCGGGGACAATTATTTTAGCGTCAAGCTAAAGGGAAAAAAAACGATAAGCAGCCGGCCTGAAAGAAGAGAACGGGGTATTTACACACTTAATTCTCTCTGTCTGCCCTACTATGGGGCAAACAGTGAAGTTTAACGAATAATTGTCAAATCTCCATCGCATCTAGTATTAATTTCATAGATTGAAATACCCTTTGCATACTTTATTACCTGTAACAATACCTATATAAATCAAACGAAACGAAACGAAAAATGCCAAATTTACAATTTGAATACATTGTTTTAATCTTTTGTTGTAAAAAATAAAGTCAGCTTTGTTAAAGGTTAAAATGTATTAACTTAATAAAGGTTTATTAAAATGATGCTGAATTCATATTTAAGTGAAAAATCTTTTTCACGGGGGAAGGATTTTTTCACGAATTCGGGGGAAGTAGGTGTCTCTGCATACAGCGTGATGCTATAATTACTGTTTCACGCTTTTTCACGCATACCAGGATATGTCAAAGGAAGCTAAGTGTCTATCTCCGTTTTCCACTATCAGCGTATCATTGCGTAGTGGATATTACCGCCGCATTTTTCTTACCGTAACGGGGTAATAAACATAATTCATTCCGCGAGTGACAATCGAAGTCACGACCCTCGTATGACCTCGAAGTGACCACTGCGCCAAGATAGCGTCATAATAAACTATAGCTAAACATAATAAAACGATGTAAAGTCAACGGCATTTAACCAGAACAAATTATAAGCTGGTTGTGCTATAATTCTTCTACAACTTAAACAGTACGCAAACTTTCCTCAGTGTGGGTTGCGTGAAGTTTCTATAAATAGTTATAAATAGTTATATATAGGTTTTATTTTTAGGTGTAATATAATAGAAGTATTTTTCAATAGTTCAAAGTTTTCTCGTTATTATACGAAGAATATTTCATAAAACAATTTCGTGATAAATAAACGGAATATGTAAAGCTTCTTATATAGTTATAGTCTTTAAAGAAAAGAAGTGCGACACATGGTTCACCTATTCCTGATCTCAATGTATATTTAGCCTCTTCTCTCTGTCGTCCATAAAAATAGACACTGAGAGCGCACCGCTTAACTGTGCTAAGACCAGGTATACAAAATTTATATTTGTAACCATCTAGCAGTAGAACAACATCTGGACTGGGAAAAATGGTTAGTAGGTTCTCGTCCTATAAAAAAAGCGCGGCGTTAAGTTCCGCCACTCAAACAAAATTATGTATTTCATATATTTTGTCATAATATAACAGTGCATACAAATACATTTGAACATTCTCCGTAATTACTATTCCAAATTGACTTTCAATAACACGTGCAGTTGAAAATCTAAAACGGCTATTTATTCAATTAAAGATTAAATATAGATGAATTTTGTTCTAATTTATGATAAATTATTAATATTGAATTAATTATGATATTTAACGCACATATGTATATGAATATTAAATTTGTTATTTGAAATTCTAATAGCAAGATGCGACTTATTTAGAATAATTCGCATGATAAGTAAAGCTTGAAATTATTTGTGGATCATTCAATATTGTTAGTTAATTCAAGTTTATTTTTTTTCTCCTACATATAATAATTCAGTCGTGGTGCAAAGGCACAAGCGTGCGTTAGTATGCGCAGCGATTGTGGGTTCGATTGCCACTTAGAGCTAAGAATTATTACTAATTAATAATATCATTTCATCGCTCTGGTCACAACGCTAAGAGTTGTTTTGCTTTCTGCCACTCAACACGCAATATCCCGAAAACTCTAGGAGAAGTGGGGAAGGAAGTGTCTTAAGACAAGGTTCCGTCTGCCTACCCTGCTTTACGCGAGACACAACGTGAACTTAAAAAAAACAAAATATAAGTTGTATAGCTACAAGTTAAACTATATAACTTTAAGCACTTAAATCCAAATTGAAATACATTCACTTGGAAACACTTGCAGTAATCTAGTCAAAGCCCACTCGGTGTTAGATAGTCTTCACTTGAGTTAACATTCGAGTTAGTTCATTAACATTAATTACTTTATAAAATATTTACTGTAAATGCAACGCAAGAGCATATTGTTATTTAAAATATAAAGTTTCGTCAAATAAGCTTACTAAAGTTCGTGCTGTTCTTGAATCCGTTTGTTATTATTTATTTTCAATATTAATATTTTCGTTTGAACATAAAGCGAAGTGATTTGATACTACGTTTTCTTTGCGCACCTTTCTCTATGAGAAGCGTTAAATTCAAAGAAAAAATATTGTATATCAATACAATATAGGGGAATAATATAGGAGATCTAATCTAATCTAATCCTAATACTTTTTTTTTATCTGCATCTCACATAATAGCAGGGTAGGCAAAGGGAACTATGAAAGTGTTAAGACACTCCGTTCTTGTTAAGGCACTTCCGCTCCCACTTTCCGCCCAATTCTTAAGGCGTTGTTTTAACAAGTGAGGCGGTGCGTTATCTTTATATTATGTTAACTCTGCCTACCTTGCTTACTGTAAAGCTAAAAAATGTATTTTTTTAGCTTCAATAATAGGATTAAATATAAACATTAATACTTTAGGAAGGACGAAGAATAAAGAATACTTACTTTAAATATTTTAAACTTACTTGAGGCTAGTAATGGCACAGTTGCTAAAGTGTGTGGCTAAACGCGACTGGTTGTGGGATCGATCCCCACTCGAGGAAATTAAATATTTATTTAAATTTATAATTCTATTTATTTGCTCTGGTATCAAGACAAAGCGCGGTGTTGAGTTTCGCGACTCAACACGCAATGCCTCCAGAATTCGGCGGAAAATGGGTAACGGATTGACTTAGCACCATCTGCTGTGTGCGGGAAACAGCGTGAAGTTAATTTATTTGAAACTTGACCAATTAAAAGTAAATTAAAATAAATGTCAAATGACCTTTATAAAAATAAATAAAAGTCTTACATTTATTATTATCCTAAAGAGATTAATTAAGAAATACACTTTCCTTTAAAATAATTAGCTACTTCTTTTAGCTTTATGTCCTGCAATTAGCAAAGAGAACCTAGCGTTAAAATACTGAATGAAAGTAAAATATTCTTTTTGCATTTAGCCACTCTGGTGAATGAAGTATTTTACTTTTCCTGCTCTGGTAACAAGACAAGGTACGGCGTTGAGTTTCGCCTCTCAACAAACAATTCTGAAAAATTTGACTGAGGGTATTAACGGAATATATACACTACATTCCTTCTGCCTCCCGACAGCGATAAGCTAAAAATTTATTTTTTCTACTGGTTTGACTTTACCTATAGAATGGAGGAACGTAGACCGAAACATAGAAAGAATATATAGTCTTTCATATAAACATTTTCAATTTGCATTACAAATTTATAAAATACTAGTGGAACCGAACGCGGCTACGCCCACTTGAACTATACGGATTTTTATTAAATATATTTATGAAATTATTTTCAGTTTTCTATAGAGAGATGCGTTAAGCAAGCTCATTTTGGGTGACGTTTTATAACAACAAACTTTGCAAATCGTTGTCATTAACAAGGCGGAATAAATTGCATGTCAAATTAATAAGTATTTTAATATATTGGTATACATCGAAAAGATTATAAATATGAGAAAAAAAAGTATCCTATGTTCATCCCGAGACCCTTAAGTATCTCTATATGAGTATTTTATCACAATTAAATTAGCGGTTTGGCCCTGATTACGTAAAAGACAGACAGAGTTACTTTCGAATTTATAATATAGGTAGGTATGGATAGTTCTACAAAATTGAAAATGCGCGACCTAGATATGCAACCAGCAATAAATATTTCATTTATATTTTTCTTTCATTTTATTACTTACGACCGGTTACGTTTTACAGGTCAATTCAGATTTGCGATACGCAGCTTTGTAGTTGTTCCTTTTGTCCTCTTTTGAAATAGACTAATTATAATTGACGTTTATTTCATAAATTATACTGCTAATTTTTATTTAGTACTGAATATTTTACTAATTAGAATTAAACAAAAAAAACAAAAAAGCATTTTTATTCAAGTACGTAGGTCGTAAGTATTGCAGGGTGGGTACTAAGGGAAGCTGTGAACCTGACACCACTATTTAACTTTCTTACATTTCTTCCGGAACAAGTATAAAGTTCACATATATAAACCCACATATAAACATATAAGTAAAGATATAGTAGAATATCCATATGTAATGTAAGGTTCTTCCCCGAAGCCGAGAGCAATTCATCTGCATACTAAGATACACTACCTACAGTACACATCCGAGAACATAGCTTAACCAAACTAATATACGTGGTAATGAAGATATATATGCTACGGCGTAGTAGCGTTTTCATACTCTATGTAATTATATGTGAGAAACTGTCAAAAGAGACATGGGTTCGAATCCTGCTATGTTCAAATTTCTAAAAAATAAATTGACTTGATTTAAAAATTTGCCTGTGTAATATACACTTTTACAATATTTTTTTTGTTAGTTGTCGCCATAATAGAAAGCAATAGAAATATTGAGTTACGTTTTTTATATTTTTTAAGAAATAAAACAATAGTGAATTAAGACAATGATGGCTTACATCTATACCTGTACGATAAGATACGCTACGAGTACGCTCGACAACGTACGTACGTACGACGACAAGCTGCAAGAGAGCCGGCTCTTATGGTACGGACACGTAAAGAGAAGATCACCTTAATATGTCGGAAATGTCACCATGAACCTGACCATCTCTGGGTCCAGAAGAAGAGGAAGACAGAAGATGAGATGGCCAGATATCATTAAGAGAGATATAAACGCCTGCAACGTTTCCGCTCACGATGCGTCCAGTCGAGGGAAGTGGAGAGAAAGCACGAGGAGAGCAGACCACACCATCATATAAGACTAATAATGCATAGGAGAGAGAGAGAGAGAGACTTACATCTATATTTGTTATACCACAGACATGTGTTAAACTCTTAGTTACCTACATTTGTTCAAGCGGTTAAAGGCACAGTTAAAAGCTTGTTTGCATATGTATAAGAAATTATATTTATATAAATATATTTACACACTAATACGAAACATTTGAAACAAGACATAAATCAAAATAGATAATTGTCTTAACAAATGTGCGGGTTTGATTTATTACTTAACTTGTTAACTTACTGGCGCGTTTCCTATTACTTGATTTATGTGTAACTAGCAGACGCGCGCAGCTTCGCCTGCTTATTTGTACCCTTAGGGGTGAATTCTAATAAACCACGAAACATGTGTTCAGTGAAATATTTTTAAGGGTCTGAATTTAAAATTTTATAAATTAGTTAACTATTTAATTTAGAAAAAACTTCTTTGATTTTGTTTCAAGAATTCTTTTGATATCTTTTTATACTATAAACTTAGATTTCAACGGAAATGGGACTAAAAAGCTAAATCCGCCACCCACCTACTCTAAATCAGTAAAAGAGATAGCTGTAGGACGCAGTGATTGATTTAACAGTTCTTTTAGTAATAGATAGAAATGTAATACATGACGGCCGCTGTAGCTAGGCAATGGAACAGCGTGTAAGTGCGATGGTTGTAGGTTCTATTTCCACTCTGGGGGAAATAGAAATTTTTAATTTTTCCGTTTTTGTAGCTAAAGCACGGGGTTGAGTTCCGCAACTCAACAAGCAATGTCTCGAAAAGTTTTGAGTGCAGATTTTGTTTGCTTTACCTGTATATTTACTAAAAATAGTTTAAAGAATGTTTATATATTTGAGAAGACATTTACTAAAGATTTATTTTGTACCGCCAAACAAGGAACACTGTACCACCGTGTTGTAATTGCGAAGACTAAACTATGTTATGTAAACTATGTATGTTCACAAACATACTAATGAGACACTACAAATATAATAGAACAACAAAGAAAATAGACAAAGAGCGGCGGCACTTCGTCTACTAGAGCGGAGATATTAAAATAATTTAAACATATAATAATAACTTAGTTAAGTTTCCCAAAAATAATAACTGGAACATACGTTTTAATACAGAGGCTAAACAAATACAAAGATATACTCGTATTAAAAGATTACTTCTGTATTCCAGCATCCAGGAAAAATAAATATTCCCCCGAGCAGTAATCGAACACACAACCATCATGATTACGTCAGACCCTGCACCACTGCGCCATAACGGCCTTTAACCATAGCCTCAGTGCCGATGATTAAACAATACATACATAATTAAAGTTAATCGAATACATAAATGCTGGTAATAATAGTAATTAAAGCGAAACTGCATAAAGCGATAGTTTGCATAATAATTCATGTAAGTACAATCGAAACTAAGGCACGCTCGACTGCTGTTCGCTCCATACCGATCGTTAAGGTTTAGATTTCATACAGTGGCCGTACTGTCTCGTGATAGCATATTTTAGTATAGCTTCACGCTGTATCCCGCACCCGGGGTGGGTAGGAAGAGGGAACCTGGGAACCTAGTGTTAAAATATTATGTTCATTAAGACACTTCCGTTCCCCACTTTTCGCCGAAATCTCGAGGCATTACCTGTTGAGTGGCTGAACTTAACGCCACGCTTTGCCTTGTTACTAGAGCGAGGAAATCAAAATATTTCATATTTATTTCCTCCGAGTAGGAATTGAACCCACACCGTTGCGTTTCATACACTGACATGCAGCTACTCCTGCGCCGCGACGGCCTCAAATTCAAATTGTTTATTATTTTTAATATTTAGGATTTTATTCCGCATACCTATAGGGAGAGAGAATCTAGTGTTAAGACATTCCGTTGGCTATTCTCCGCCAGATTACAAGACGCATGGCATGTTGAGTGGAGGAACTCAACGCTGAGCTTTGTCTCCAATCCAACATCTAACTTTTTTTTTCAAACTTGAGGCTAATGCCTTTAGCCCTATTGGCTTTACATTGACACGTGGTGGGTAAGAAACAGGAATAATTTGCCTGAAAAATTTGCAAGTACTACGTGGTTACTTAAGAGGATGTCGACGGCGACAAGGGCGTCGCCTACGGGAATCGAACTTGTACTTACGGCCGTCGTTCGGAATGGACAACATCCAACCCACGAGCATCGCTTTAGTACAGTAAACCGCCTTCCCGCTGGGTGCAGCGGTCTCTCTTTAAATAAATACAAAACTAGGAGTGGAATTGAAAAATTTAAATCTAATATTGAATCAAACTTTTCACACATGCGAGTATAACGTATTGCATAAAAATGAATAGGAACAATAGCCTTTACTAAAATAGTTTTTTAGACACCTTTATATTGGCGACAGTTTTGAATTTATTCTCTTTTTTGCTATAGTATTGTCGTTTGGGCATTTTATTTTTCATATTTTGTATATTGATAACTTTTTCATTTGGATACTGTTGTCGATATAAATAGAAAAACTTTTGTGGATAAAGAAAATGTACTAGTTTTTATAATATTTATAATAATATCATAGAACTGAGGCTTGAGGCTAGTCGTAGCGCAGTGTAAGTTCGATCCCCACTACAGGAAATAATGAATATTTTCATTTCTTCGCTCTGGTGTCGAGAGAAAGTGCGGCGTTGAGTTTCTTTCTTTTGAGTTTCTTTTTCAAGTATCTTCCTATTATCTAACGTGACATTGAAACGACATATATATTTAACATAACAACAAATGCTTTATATACTTATCTTTAAGCGAAATAAACTTTTCTAATTTATGAAACAATACGAGTAAAATATTAAAAGTAATTATTATTTATTCCGCGTCCAGACTGACCCGAATGCACGCTAAAATATTGTTTTCCATTTCTAACCTAAGAGGTGTATATAATTTGCTGTTATCACGTGGTATACTAACAAAATTTATTTATTTGTGTATTGTGAATAAATGTATGGAGAGGCCAGGCGTAGCACAGAGGCACAAGCGTGACAGTAAAAGTGACAGTTGCGTGTTCGATTCCCATTCGAGGAAATGAAATATTTAGTATCTTTTCATTTATTATCTTCGCCCTGGTGTCGCGTAAAAGCGCAGCGTTGAGTTCCGCCTGCATTATGCAGAGAACCTCCAGCCTGCCTACCTCCCTCCCCCTGCTTCCAGAATTTTGTGGAAAGTGGTGAACGGAAGTGTTTTAATGGGAACAAAGTGTCTTAACACTAGGTTCCCAGATTCCTTCTACCTAGAGAAACCTTATGATGCTAAAAATATAAATAAGTTGTAACAAGCGAATAATATTTTCGAAACAGCTCGATCAGCACCCCGAAGACCCGCTACATTCTAATACTGAAAGTTAAAAATATTAAAATAAAAGTGGAATATTATATGCTTCACTTATCTTTGCCATTACGAAACTTAAGGTATTTTATATTTTTAAGGCTCTTTGTACTTAAAAGTGGTGTAGTGGGACAACGGAAAAGTGGAAGACGGAGTGTTTTAACACAAAGTGACATCTGCTTATGCTGCTATACGAGGTGCAACAAGCTAGAGAAAAATGACATTAGAGTCGATTTGAAATTAACTGACTTAATTTTAGCTTAACTCGAAGTCAGTTGTGGTGCAGCACAAAGTGCGACTGTAAACGGGTCTATAAAAATGTATTTAAATTTATATTTTCATTTCTTTGTTTTGGTTTCGAGGCAAAGCTCGGCGTTGTGTTTCGCCACTCAACACGCAATGCCTTCAGAATTCGACGTAAAATGAGGAACGAAGTGTTTTCACATTAGGTTCCCTCTGCCTACTCTGATGTGTGCGGATACAGCGTGAAGATTTTTTTCCTTAACTTTAGAAAACAGCCAAGCTAAGAGTAACATTCAAAAATATATTCAAATAAGTTAATGTTCTCGACATATGTTATACTACCTACATATATTTCATAGTTTGGTTAAACTTAGATCCCTTAACTTCATAAGAAGTCGGTCAACTGAAATAATTTCTAAACAAGAAGTTACCAAGTCCAAACTCACATATATATGCAAATAGAATGACTTTCTGTGTAGTCATATTAGGATGATGAATCAAACCAGATGTTGGAATGGCATCGATTATTTACACTCGAATGACCAACAGACAGATTAGATGCAATTTCTGTGTTTATAATTGCTTATTTTCAAGCAAAATGAGGATCACATTAAATATTGAATATTTTAATTGCTTCGCTCTGGTAACGAGGCAAAGCGCGGTGTTAAGTTCTGCTACTCAACACTCAATGCCTCCAGAAATCGGCGAAAAGTAGGCAACTGATTGAAGGATTGTGAACGGAGTGTTTTAACACTAGCTCCCCAGGCTTCCTCTGCCTAGCCTGCTGTTAAAACTGAGATATAAAATGATGTATATATTTTTACTAACTCCCTTACGCTATAATGTGAAGATAATAATGGTCAGAGTAAATCAGTAATAACTCGGTCGTTTTGCGGAGAGAAACGTCAAAAACTGACTGAGAGTAAATTCAAATTATAATCATGGGATTATACATATAACAAATATAAGTAATGGTACTTTATTTGCTATAAAAGTAAAAAAAATATTGTAAGTAATACCAGTAGAAGCTACTGCAATCATATAAGTTTCTTTAAGTACTTACAGGTAAGTACTTAAAGAAACTTGAAATTTTGTCACATCGTTCAGTTTTAGGACAAATAAAATTTTACCTACTACGTCATTATCGTAAAAGGATCTTTACTCGAAGCCATAAAGTCGTTTTAGGCTTTATAAAATAACACATTCTTATACTGTAAATTTTCTGAACCACTTTATTTAATGAAATGTATTTATAAATAAATAAAAAGTGTATTAAATATATATAAATATATTAGAAAACTAAAATTAAAAATCAAATCACTTTACGTTGTATCCCGCATACAGCAGGGTAAGCAGAGGGAACCTGTTAACTATTTTTTTATTTATTTAATATAGTATGAATATATTTTTTTATTGTATATACAAATGGTGTATTTAAATTAGAGCGAAACTATCATCTAAATTGATCTAAATTAGTATCCACGGTTATAACAATAAAGCACCCTGTATTTTCTTATCACGGTTCACACATAACGATACAAAAACACGCAAAGTAAACTTTTACAGCTCAGTAATTAGATAGCGATAAGGCTTCTTGGCATTTTTTTTATTTTTTATTCTAAGAGTATTTATGGCGCGAAGTTTTCGTGTTAATATATATATGCCACCTAGAGTTAAGGTACTCCTTTACTTTTGTATTTTTCGAGGCAAAGTCACTAGGTGACTAGGTGTCGCCTGTACAAGCGTTAGTTGTGAGTTCGTACATCTCCTAGGTTCGTACCTCACATCTACCTATTGAATATAAGAATTTTAGTATAAACTCTATTAAATAAAAGTATATAATTTCTAACATTTTTTGATATACATGTATTGTAGGAATTCACAGTATAATAGAGAATCTAGAGATATCGATCTCTATTCTCTATGTAATATCTGGGAGATAGATAGAGAGAATTAAATCTACAATTTGATATCTTTTTAGAAATGTACGGGATGTCGTACGAGTATATGTAAATAAAACAGTGTTTTATAATTTCAAATATAAAATCATAAAACATCTTAAACTACGCCACATCTAAAACAGGCCACGCGCGGTACTCTTGATGACCGATAGCGACGAACTAACTTATTATAATTAAAATATTGGAATTCAGTAATTTAGGTCATATAAATGCAAGCTAAGCGCTCACATGTACGCGCTCGTACGTCGCCAATAAACGATTGAACGAAGCTTAAAAGCTTATATTTAATAGCATTAGTAAGAATATACTACTAGATATTTCCTTTTCCTAAATTAAAGAATGTAGTCTTTTGTAGAATTTGTTTTTCTACGTGTAATTTCTTTTTTCTAGTAGGTATAGCGTGTGACATAAAATTTACGTGTTCTTTGACGAAGTCAAAAGTTAGTTGACACGACCGGCAGCTTCATGAAAAATGTATGAAAGGTGCTGATTTACACTACAAATGCGCTCTAAATGCGCGCAACCCCTAAATTTATTCAATTTACAAGGGAAGATAAATTCAGAATACACTTTCGTATAAACTTGTTGCATTTACTAAGTAAATCTGAAACTTAGGCTACTCGTGGCGCAGGGGCACAAAGTGTGACTGTAAAATCGTTTGGTTGTGGGTTCGATCCCCAATCGAGGAAACGAAATATTAATTGTATGTATAATGAAGATATAAATTAATATCTTCATTTCTTCGCTCTGGTGTCCAGGCAAATAAGGCTCAATATGCAGAGCCTCCAGAATTCGGCGGAAAGTGGGGAATGGAGTGCCTTAACACTATGTTCCGTCTGCCTACCCTGCTATGTCCAGGATACAGCGTGAAGCTGATTTATTTTAACTTAATGGTGCGTTTTGTTTTACTAAAGCGTGAAAATGAGTATAACTCATTCTCTCGAGTGGGAATCGAACCCGCAACCATCTAGTACACAACGCCTACAAAATAAATAGAAAGCTCGTTCCGTGCCTACCATAAAAATGTGCCACTTCAACGAATTAAAAAAAATGCTTTTGTCTATCTCTGGGATGCAATTTATCTGTATGGCCGATGCTGTCAAAATCGGCTTTGCAGCTTAACTTACATGGTATGGAAGGCTGGTATAGAGAAACAATAAACATTCGTGGATTTACTTGATTTTTTATTGAAATTTGTAAATTTTACCAAAAAAACTGCTCATACATTTTACTGTTTATTTTTTATGGGGTAGAATAATAGAACTGAAAACACTAAATGTTCTCCGATTTCTGCCCATTTGAGACAATTTTGCTCGACATTTTTTAGATACTTTAGAAGTCAGAAACGAAAATTAATTGGAATTTTAAATAGAACATTTAATCGAGTAGAAGTCGAAATTTACAACTTACTTACCTATATCTGCTAAGGAATGCTTACCACTAGGAACTCTCTGCCTATCTTAAAAAAAAATAAATAAAAAATAAAAATAACTATTTCTTTCACAGGAATGCTCAGTATTCGTCTTCGACAAGCGCATCGCTGACAAGCTGTACAAGCCCAAGCGTAAGGAAACAATGCTAGACCGCATAAAGGCCTGTATAATAGCTATGGACAAGATGCGCCACCCCCGGATGCTCCAGATCATTCACTCGTTGGAAGAAGGTCATCACACCTTGGCCTTCGCTTCCGAATCGGTGTATGGCAGCTTGGAGAGCATTTTGGCTTGGATTGTAAGTATTAATTTTGTATGTATTTAATTTCTGTTTACTTCTGTAATTTATTACACTTTATGTCACCTTATTTTATTGCTAAGATAATAGTCTTCTATTATATCTAGTCACTATTTATATCTTTGGCGTTGGTTGGCAAAAGATGGTTGTGGGTATAATGGCTATTCCACTAAAGATGCAATATCTGTATCTATAAATGTATATAAACGAGTATGTATAGGTGACTTATTCTAATTTCTGCCGATTTGTCGCTAAAAAAGACGGAAAAGGGTAATGAATTAGCATCATATTTTGGGCACTAAGGGCTTAGTATTAATTAATTTTTATTTAAAAAGAAAACAACATTTAAAAATGTATAGTTTACTTCGCTTTCTAATATTTTTTCTACTTATATTTAGTATACAATATGTATTTTAAATATAAGCATATTCATAGCACATCATTATTCGAACGGCGCCATTATTACCTAAAGTTACGTAAAGTGTACATTATTTTTTATCATAAATTTCCCTCAATGCTTAACCAGTCTATAAAAATCGTCAAAAGTGAACGAGCGGAAGTAAACATGGTTATAACAATATATTTTCATAAAAGTATTTATATTTTTGATCTAAATATACGTAAAAAATATAATAAATTATAAAATATTTAATAAGAAAGCTATTCATATATTTTTGTAACTTAAATGTTATATTCACGATTCAAACCGTTAAGCGAACGTAACATAATATTAACGAATCTTTTTTCCTTTTGCGTGACATTAACTATTGATTTCTACTCTTTTAAGAAGATGTGAGAAAAACTACTATCAATCCGTTAAATCCCTTTAGAATACATTAACACTCGTCTTCAACGCTCGATCTCGAATTGGTTAATCAAAAGCGATCTAATGAGGCCGTGGTGGCGCAGCGGCACAAGGGTGTGACTGTAACGCGACGGTTCTGGGTTCTATCCCCACTAGAGGCAGAACGAGGCGTTGAGTTCTGCCACTCAACACGCAATGCCTCAAGAATTCTGCAGAAAGTGGGGAACGGAGTGTCTTAACACTAGTTCCCTCTGGCTATCCTGTTGTGGCCACTGCGCCTCGACGGCCTTAGTCAAATCATATTAAATTTCCGCCATATAGCATATCTATTAATATAAGCTAACATTAAATGGAGGATCTAAAAATTTTGTATTGCCAAACCGTGTAAACGAAAATAGTTTTAAATGCAATCATTTAATACCTGGATTCGCGCCCACCGCTTCGGATAATCAATATTTTTTATTGTGCCATAAATATAATCCATACCTATATTACAAATTCGAAAGTAACTCTGTCTGTCTGTCTGTCTTTTACGCAATCTGGGCCAAACCGCTAATTCAATTGTGATAAAATACTCATATAGAGATACTTGAGGGTCTCGGGATGAACATAGGATACTTTTATTTCTCATATTTGTAATATTTTCGATATATATTAATATATTAAAATATTTATTAATTTGACGTGCAATTCCGCCATGTTAATAACAACCGTCATTGCTAAGCAGCGATTTGCAAAGTTTGTTGTTAAAAAACGTAACACCCAAAATAAGCTTGCTTAACGCATGTCTCTATTGAAAACTGTAAATAATTTCATAAATATATTTAATAAATATTCTTATAGTTTAAGCGGGCGTAGCCGCGTTCGGGTCCACTAGTAGTTGATATATCTACCTACATCTCTCATATCTAAATAAGCAAATAATAAAAGGAACGAGATTTTTTTGTATGTATGCATTAAAGAGTTTCCAAGGGTAAATATCGAATGAAAAAACACTCCAAGCTTTTAGGCGTCTGGCATTCAATCATTCGTTCAGTTGAATCTCTTGGGTGACATTACACTGTTGGAACTTTCAATGACAAACAGGTAAAACTGATGAGAGAGAGATGCCGTCTCTATTTGAACAATCGAAACTATTATAGAATTTAGAATTTGCAATAACTATCAAAAAATATTTTTAATTAAAATTATAATAAATATTTGCTGTTTTTTGTGCATTTGTTTGTCGTTATTCATTTTAAATGCGATTAATTTAAACAATTTTTAGATTTCATGTCACGATTCGTCGATTGTAAGGATGTATTAAACACTAAATTAAAAGTCAAAGTCAAATAATTTTATACAAAGTAAGCAGTTTCATGCTAAATTTACCATCTTTTCAACTAAGCTTACTGCTTCACCCAAGAAGAACCGACGCAAAAAACTTAGCGAGCGAAACATTTTGTTTTAAATCAGTAAATTACAGATTTTCAGTTCAGAAATCAGTGTTATTTCCAATATTTCTAACCAGTAACTTATTTGTAACCAGGATTCTTCGCCGCTACCACCTGGTGTGAAACCACCGGTCATGCCGCATCCGGTGTCCCTAGCTCCACCAACAGTAGTGCCTCAGTACGCACCGTCACCACGACCACCGTATGCCAGAGAGTACCACTTCTTGGATATCGAGCTGCGTTTTGGGATACTTCAGGTATGTTATTTTTATTAATATGAACTACTAGCGGACGCGCGCAGCTTCGCTTGCGTATTTAGGGGTGAATTCCAAAAAACCACGAAACATGTGTTCAATGAAATATTTTTAAGAGTCTAAATTTCAAATTTTATAAAAATCTCAACAAATCATCAAATAAATTTTCAACCCCTTATTTGCACCCTTTGAGGGTGAATTCAAGAAAACCATGGAACACATGTTCAATCAAATATTTTTAAGAGTCTAAATTTCAAATTTTATAATAATCGGTGGCGTTTTAAAGATTTTTCCATACAAACTTTCAACCCCTTATTTGCACCCTTAGGGGAAGAATTCTAGAAAACCATGAAACATGTGTTCAATTAAATACTTTTAAGAGTCAGAATTTCCAAAGTTTATAAAAATTGGAGCCGATTTAAAAAATTCTATACAAACTTTCAACCCTTTATTTGCACCCTTAGGGGTAGAATTCTAAAAAATGATGAAACACGTGTTCAATGAAATATTTTGAAGAGTCTGAATTTCAAATTTCATAAAAATCGGTGCAGATTTAAAAAAAATTCCATACAAACTTTCAGCCCCTATTTCACCCCTTTAGGGTTTAAATTTTTAAAAATCCCTTCTTAGTGGATGTCCAGATTACGAAAGTAAACATCTGTCCAAATTTCACGTTTCTACGCACAGCGGTTACGGCTGTGCGTGCGTCTTACCTCAGTCAGTGAGGACAAGTCCTTTTATATATATAGATAAATGTAAATTGGTAAAATTGAGAAACTACTTAGATTATTTTCTTAGTTGAACTTAGTTGTCATAATACAATGGCGTAATCGCCTATAAATTGCCGTGCCTTTTAAATGTGGAAAAATAAAAGAGTTATTTTAAAAGATTTCTAATTTTATAAAATATGTTTTAACAGATCTTTATATTGTCTTTGCCTACAATTATGTAAAAATAAATTACAATCTTTTTCGGATATTTGGAAAACAATAACATTTTGGTACTAAATTTTAACTTATGCAGATAGAATAAATAGTTCAGTCACAAATTTTGAATTTAACCTTGAAATAGTTTATGATCGAGCCGCTCTAATCGCATTTATAAACGATTCCACCCATTATGTCCAATAACGATATACGCTAGCGATTTTGGCGAAAATTCGGCAAAGTGTAGAAATTATCGAATATGTCATAAGTGTTTTATAAACATATTTACGTATAATATAACACACATATTATGTAGTAGCGGCACAAGGTGTGACTGTAACGACAGGTTGTGGGTTCGATCCCCACTAGTGGAAAGGCAATATTTAATATTTTCATATCTTCGCTCTGGTGTCGAGGCAAAAGTGCTGTGTTGAGTTCCAGTCAACACGCAATTCCTCCAGAATCCGGTGGAAAATGAGGAACGGAATGTCTTAACATTAGGTTCCGCCTGTTTACCCTGCTGTGCGTGCGTGAAACTAATAAAAAAATTATATTACCATACATTATAGTTATATAAAAGAAAGAAAGACAACAGATAAGATTTATATATTTTTTTAAATTCACGCATCTCCCACTTTAACTTAATCTACTGGATTCTCCAATTTAAAAGACATTAGAGGAAAAAGATAAAATCCCCAAGACTAATAGAGGAAAAAGATATAATCCCCAATTGAACCACAAATAGTGCCATTTATGGCTAAAAAAACCAAATAGTATTAAGTACTATATTTATTATATTTAAGCCCTATATTTAACTTTAATGACCTGTTACGAAGCAAAGTGAATGTTAAGCCGAGAGAAGTTGCGAACAAATCTATTACTGGTTAAATACAGCAAAATTTAATAACATAAAGCTAAAGTATTTGATTTTGTAAAGTTAAATATTGTCCAAACATACCTTAAAAGTTAAATAGACGTTTGTAAATTTCGTACTCCTTAACTTTCTCGTTAACTGTAGGGTAGGGTTTAAAATATTTGTATTAGCGTACAAATAAATGTTAAGCCACAACAGCTTACATTACTGGACTAGAACAATTTAAACAGAAATTTAGAAATTATAGAAAGCTTTTTTAAATAAATGACTTACTTATTAATTAAATAGTTTATATACTAAAAAAGCTTTCTATAATGATGACGATAGACTTTTTCCGAATCAGAATTGAACCCACAATCATCATTCTTAGACAGATATGTGTCAAATGCTCTATGATGAAGTGATGTTCAACAAGTTCAACTTCAACTCTCCTCAATATTTAATAGGGACACTATTAAATATTGAGGAGAGTTGAGAATGCTTCACTCTTTTTACTAAGTAATTGTTAAAAAAATCCAAAGCTTTGCTATTCTAGTATAGTAAAGCAAACCTGTCAAGTGCGAATTGGACTCGCCTACTGAGAGATCCGTTCCAAGTTCAGGACAGGTTTTGAATTTTCTACAAAATGCAACAAAAACGATGCAGAAACGCTCGTATCTTTTGGTTGCCTTGACGCGATCTTGAGACAAATTATATTGACAGACGGACAACAGATACAAAGTGATCCTAAAAGAGTTTTTTTTTCCTTTTGTGATACGGAACCCTAAAAATAAACAAACCCTTTTATATCATAGAAAGGTTTAAGAATTATTCTAAGAAAATTTTCTTTTTCTTTTTAAATGTTATCAATTCTTTTGATTCGTCTTGAAATCTCGATACGCAATCTATTTGATCCTACTCTAATATACTTAAAATTTATCATTCGAAACTATAATCTGAGAATCTTTGTTTGAATTAGTTTTTCTAAAAGGTTTCTTAATATTTTTTTTTATATCAGTGGAATTATCTTTTGAAAGAAGGTCACTTATTCTGTCTTAGCTACATTTAAAGGCCGGATTACTGGAGGCTGAATAAGATAAGCTTATGAAGGCTTTTTATTAAATATACTTTACATCTTCCTGGAAGTTTTCTGTTTATATTATATTTAGTATATAAAAACTTATCAGTTTATTATGAAAAGATACGACCGAAGAGATCTTCAGGTGGAAAAATGTTTTAAGTTCATATTCTCATATTATTGTAAGATGATTAAGTTTGAATAGTATCGAAAATAGCGAAAATTTTGTGCGAAAAGAAAAAATATTCTGCAAATACTTTTTTTTCACAATTTATAATAAAATTTAAATATCTATCTATTTCCATAATTTTTTGCATTTTTACCTAAAAATACAAAAGCCTGAATTTCTATAATACTAGCGACGCCCGTGGCTTCGCACGCTTTAGCTACACAATTATATGAAATGTAAGTTAATCTGAATTAATTTAACGTCCTAATTCTACAATTATATTATATTTTATATAATGTTTCTATTTACGTGTACAATTTAAATAAAACAATGACGTTGAATTCCGCCACTCATCACACAATACCTAAAAAAATTCGGCGGAAAGTTTAGAACGGAGTGTGTTAACACTATGTTCCCTCTGCCTACCCTGCTGTGTACGAGATACAGCGTGAAGCTGACTATTATTATTATTTCCTCGAATGGGAATCGAACCGACAACCTATCTCGTCTTCAATCACGCTTGTTCCCCTGCCCCACGACTGGCCTCGAATATCTCTAGTTACAGATATAAATAGAAAACGCCTACATTTACAGAGAATCTCTGTTAAATCGTCTAAATGATTTTCAATAGCATTATCCATTTCAAGGGCGCGTTGGAAGAGCAACCTTCGATATAAGGCGTGTTCAATGGCCGTATTATCGTCCAGAGCTGCATCGAGCTCGTCTGTCGACACGTGTTTGAGATCCCTGGGTTAAGGCTATTCCTTCACTATAGATGGGAGAGCAAAGCTTCTCAAACATTTATCTTTTGTATACAATTCTGAATATAGTATTATATATTTCTCCGTACGCCTATAAGCTTTTGGGTATTAAATATTTTGTCGGGTTAAATGTTTTGTATAGAAATTTGTTTTATATTAGTACTACTTTTATGTTATAATGTGCGTAGTAATGTCATTTAAAAAATGTGGGATTTCTTGGGAGAGGCCAGACGTGGCGTACGGCACAAACGTGCTGCAAACGACACATTGTGGGTTCGATTCCTTGACACTAGGTTCCCAGCTGAAAAAATCTTATAAACACTGTAAAATTAAATATCTCAGACAAAATTCGTCTTAACCCTCTCCCCTTACATACTTTCGATAAGTAAACTGATATTCTATACATTTTAAGCTCTAATCTAAATAGTTATTATAAGTTCAATTCTATAGGCAAATTAAAAACACATAATACATAGGGCCAGACAGACAAATGGCCAGTTTTACTATATTATTTATATTCTTAAGTAATTTCCAAGGCTCGTGTAATTAGCACCTGTCATAGTCGCCTTAAGAAATTCTACCGAGGACTACGAAACAGTAATTGAAAACTGTTTTGTAAACAACGTGACCTTTAAATTTTGTAAGTCGTTCTGATTTATCAAAAGGATACCCTATTCTTAGATTATATTTTTTAATATGAATTCTTTTATGTTTTTTTTTGTGATTTAATTAGAAAATTTTCGTTAAGTGTTTTTTTTTTTTCGTTTTAAAAGTGTAATTTTATTATAGTATGCTAGTCAAGTCCTTCTAGCTGAGGCCAGTGGCGCAGCGTGTGACTGTAATTGCTACAGGTTGTGGGTTCGATTCCCACTCTAGGAAAATGAATTCCGAAAAATAAAAGCCTTCTAAATTGGAAGGAATTATTTGAGATTTTCGCACATGATTTATTACACGCAATTATTTGAAATTTTCATTTATTTGATAAATGAATTACTAAATTGAAATAATGAAAATTTAAATATTTTTAGCAAGATTTGAATCTGCATCACCTAAAATCTGTACTTCCCCTAAATTATTAAGTATAATTGTTCTAACAACAAACTTTTATAACGGGCTTTTATAACAAGGATTATTGTAATAAAGCTTTACTTTTCAAATATTATTGATTGCTGAAAATGTTCACCTATTAAGAAAATATACTCGTATACAGAAAAATGCTATTTATCCAACAATTTTTAAATAAGAGGAGGAACAAGAGATTAGGAGGCCAGTTTGTGGCAAATGCGTGTGTCTGTAAACGGAACAGGTTGCAGGTTTGATTTCTACTCGAGGAAATGAAATTTACAACGCCTTCAGAAATCGGCGGAAAGTGGAGAGTGAAGTGTCTTAATATTAAACTCCCTCTGCCTACCCCACTATATGCGGGATACAGCTAAGCTAAGCTGAAAAAACGATTAAATAAGGTTTTCAATTGTAGGTCGTTTTTTCTTAACTAATGTTTAGTGAATTTGTAAGAAGATATTATATAGTCTTATTCTCAATACGAAATATATAATATAAAAAGTAAATGAATTCAGTATATACCTCTAATATATGTAAATAATTCCGTTTCACAAATCAAATGTCGTTTATAAGCTCACCCACTCGCAGTCTTCATCTATTTAAGTACCCACTTGACAACTCTGCCTCTTGATGTCATATTGAAATACAACACAGCTACCGTTGATGGATTCGGAAATAAAATTTTCAATGATCTTTCTAAATAAGCTTTTACATATGTACTATATATGAACTTACCCCGGATAAGCTCTTGCTATTAGAAAAATTGGCTCTTAAAATTGAAGTTAAATATTTAAAAAAAATATTTATTTAAAATTGACGTTGAAATTGGCGTTGATTTCCGCCACTCAACACGCAAAGCCAAAATCCATGGTGGAAAATGGGGAACGGAAGTGTCTTATTGGGAGCGGAGTGTCTTAACACTAGGTTCTCAGGCTCCCTCTGACAGCCCTGCTATACAAAACTCTTTCGTTAATGTGTGGCTGGAAAGAGGCTAGCATGCAACGTGGAAGCTTCGCAGCGATAAAAGCATTGATTCTGCCACAGAGTGTAGAGAAAGCACTAAAAGGGAATTTCCTTAATCTTACGGATAAAAATACGGTATTTTCCATTTTTCGTCTTTGACACGATAAGCTTACCCACGTAAAGAAAGTCACGGAAGACTACACGTAGTATGACTGTGATAAGGAAATATTTCGAAATGTACATATTCCGCTGGTCATCGAGCCACGGAATTGGAAAGGGTTTGAGTGTACAAGGGCTGGTAACAACCAGTTAACAAATTCAACCTCAGTTCGGTTGTGTTCTTTAATTGTGACGTTTCGAGCGTGCCGGCTCAGCACCACGCGGTATGTCCATTTACGAGCACCTACCCGCGGTATTATTATTTTTATTATATGTCCTTGCACATACCTGTATAACCTCGCCACTGTCGCTGCCTTCTTTATACAGTGTAATCATCCTCCTTATGCATACCTTTTGGGTGTCTCATTATTTTTATGTGACTAAAAGACGCTATCATGTTTTGAAAAATCATGTATGAATGAAAAAAAGAATAAAGTAAGAAAATTTTACTACAAAAGATATTAAAAAGTATGTCTAAAATGCCCTGTAAGTTGAGAAGAGAATTAATTAACTTATCCATTTCCTACCTTTTGTAAAGGGTTACGAAAAAACTATATTTATTTTGTAATTAGAAATAAGAATGCAATAAATATGGCAATGTGGCTACTCAGTTTGTCTTTTTATCATCACCAAACAAAGTTTAATATATCTCACTGTATTCTATTTTTTATGTCTACTTATTAAAAAAAAACTATCAAACTTCGACGATTCGACGATTCGAATCAACAATTTTTGCAGGCACCGCCACACTCGTGGGGAACGTGCTCCACGAGTGTATCTATATACTTTTCATGAAATAAATTATAATGTTATAACTATGTTTCAATGTCACGAACTAATATATTTCATAAATGACTAAGTAAATAACTCAGGTATAACAAAGCCAGTTAAAAGTTATATTACAACGCCAGAGGCATTAGGTTAACACTATAAATTTTAATGACTTTCATAATACTTCATAACAGAAAACACTAGAATAAGTGTTAGAAGTTGACTGTTTAATTAAGTTAAACTAAAAAGAATATTAAGTTAGGTCTAGTCCCATCATGGCACAGTGGGAAAGCTGACTGTAAGCATAATGGTTACGGCTTCTAAATTAACATCTCGACTTTTGGTTCGACGCCTATTCCGCTAAGTTAAGAATAAACCGATAGATATATTAGAATGCCCTCATATGCAGAGATGACGACGAAATTATGCCCCATATTTTACTGATCAGATTAAACTTTGACCTATGCCTAAATATTTTCTTAATGATAGCAATATACTTTTGTTGCCAAAATACATTCATCCTTCAAATAAGCCTTCAAATAATCATTTGGAAATTTTTAATACTTTCATTTCTATAACAGTAAGTTTATAAACGTTATCCAAAGATATTGACATTCAATTTGTATTTCACTCCATCACAAATCACCTGACTATATAAACAGTGGCTGCCATTAACCTTTGATGCACATCAATTCCTCTACAATTATTGGAGCTACTATCCACTGGTGAGGAATCTCAATCGATTAATTACCAGCGCCGAGTACTCTAAATTGGAAGCAATCATCTAAACACCAATCAAGTTTAAGCTTGAATCGATGCTGCCTAATAGAGCTAATACTGTTGGGAAAACTTCCAAATTGCATAATAACCTACACCTGACTATAAACGCGGTTCTTGTGGGTTCGCTGCCCATTTAGGATAATGAATTACCCTCATTTCCAGCCTGGCATGACAAAATTAAGCGTTGACTTTGCCTATTGTATTGATGTATTGATATCACAATGTCTTAAATCAAATTCATAATTCTCATAAGCACAAGCTATATAGTCAATTTACTGAGAGATTTCACTTTAATTTCAACTGTAAATAAATAACTTAATTAAAGAAAAACACAGCCCGAAACGATCGTAGTCTATGGGGTAAAATATGTCACAATTAAAAATAAAAAAATCTATTCCTATTCTGCTATGTGGGACAAATTGTGAAACATAAGCCCTTCAACTCTAAAATAATCTTCAAGTAACTTATATAAATCATAAATGAGCCGGTAATCGTTATAATCTTTCTCAACTGATCTTATCCAACGTAATGAGGCGAGGTAACCTTAGTACATAGCAATAGAACTTGGCCTTCAAAGTCAGATATCACTTTAAAGCTCAGCGATTTGAGAATTTTCTGTTAAATTACTCTCTTTTTATTCATTTTATCCTCTATTTTACCAAGGAAATTTGCGTATTTTTTCTCTTTACTCTTTTTTTACACTATCTACTACAACTATTATTAGCTACTACTACTACTTCTTCTTTGTCGTTTCGCTCTTGACAGAGCAGCCGTGGTCGTTCTTTTTAAAGGTTGGTGATGCGCCACACAGTCCAAAGCCATTCTACGCGGTTGACTGTCTGCCTGGTGCACTTGTAGAGAGGACCCTCTCTTGATGATTGAGGGCAGCCTTCACTTGGTCTCTCCATCGCGTGGCGGACCTGCCGCGTGGCCTGCTACCCTCAACTTTTCCCTGAATCACATGGCGTTGCTACTACTACTAGCCAATAGCTATTGAACTATGCTCTTATGATTTTACGTGAGATATTGTAGATCTTTAATTTGTTTATGTCAATGAAAAAAACACTAAGGCGGCATTTCATTATTTCTTATAGTTTAGCTGATCTATTACTGATCTTTATCAGACATTTGGAAAATTCTTATAACATTAAAATTTTGTTAAGGTATGAGAGTCTTCAAAATTTAATAGTGATTGTTGACATTTCTCTCCCACATGATGAGAGTCTCGTCAAGGCAGAAAAAGAAAAAGTTATCTAAATGTCAGCTCACTGTGGTGTTACACGGGTTCATGGGCGGCGGTGAACATTTACCATCAGGTGACCCGGTGACGCTCGTTGGTCTTATGTTTTTCCATAAAAAAATGAGATCGCTGTCTTGTGGAGTATCAATGCGACTGTCATTCTGCCAAATGTGGTTTTAGTTAATGATTTAATAGCATAAAAACCTCGATCTACATCTTAAGAATATATCGCTTAGCTATTAGTACAAGAACCGGATGTAGAATACTTGCTGCAACACTAGTGTATTGCTTGAGACGGCGCTTATTGTGAAGGGGTTCCTCACTCTGGAGCCCTAACCACCGATGAGCTGAACCTTTGTGCGTTTCAGAGAGTATTTTTCTATATTCTTAACTTTTCTCTCTATTCTGTCTATTAATTTATATTTAAAAATGTAAAATTTTCATCTTTGATAATAAAAGTAAACATTGTACAAAATGAAGTATAACATTATACGTATATTTAAGAAGTAGATACTTCAAATTGAGATATAATTAATAGTCCTAGAAGGAACTTGAAGGACTTTGGAAATGTTTGCACACAGAAAATTGAGCTCCACTAATACTACGTTCAATCTCCTCAACACTCAAATTTAGTCGATATTGGTTTAATTAAATATCTCCTGTACCTGTCTGGGTCGTTTCATGGTCTGAAATTGAAGATAACACATCGAAACGATTAAATAGATTTTATAATTAAATTAAAAATTATGTAATATAAAGGCGTATTCGACGAAATTTTTATATTTAACTGTAATCGTGATGGTTGTCGGTTCGATTTCTATTCGAAAGAATCATCCATAAAAAAATCGTAATTAAGAGTACCATTGTATTAAAATTTTATACATTACAGATTCCAAAATTTTTAAGAATCTTTGTAATTTTCTATTTCATTCTTTATGATATAAAAGATAAGTTTATAATAAATTCTAGTCTTAGAGTTAATAAAAATAAACACTACTAAAAGTTACCATGTCTCCGTTGTAATCAGAACAATTTATCAAAAAAAATGTAATAATTATATTAATTGGATCGTTATGGCACAGTATCTGACCGTAAACAAGACAGTTGTGAGTTCGATTTCCAGTCGGGAATGTCTTATATTTATTTGTCTCTACCCATTCTGCTGCTACGGTAGAACATGAACCTAAAAAAAAGAAAAAATATAAAGAATTCAGCCTAGTAGTAACTGAAATCGACGACGATGGGTTCGATTCCCACTTGAGGAGATGATATATTTATTTAAAATTTATATTTCCATTTCTTCGCTCTGATGTCGAGGCAAAGAGCGGCGTTGATTTCCGCCACTCAACACGCAATGCCTCCAGCATTCGCCGGAAAGGGGGAACGGAATGTCTTACCACTAGGTTCCCTCTGCCTACCCTGCTGTGTGCGGGATATAGCGTGAAGCTGATTTTTTTTTTAAATTACCATTTTTAACCTAAATCCTTGTTGTAGATAATCGAGGCGCTTAACTTCCTGCACTACACCACCAGGCAGGTGCACCGCAACATCTGCCCTCACGTCATCATAGTCACCAAACGGGGCACCTGGAAGCTGTTCGGCTTGGAGTTTGCCGGTTAGTCATAAGTATTCTTTATGTTATCCTTTTATAGCCGATGTAGTTGGTTATTTTAGATACCAAAATTTTCTATAAATACTATACGGTTTAAGAATACTGATCATATATATTTTTTCTATTTATATTTGTTTCATGAAAATCAATTTAAAATGTTAAAGGAAAGTTTTGATTAATGACAATGCAACAGGTAAATAATCGTTGAAATATTTAATATTTCAATTTCTTCATTTTGGTAGCAAGGCAAAGCGCGGCGTTGAGTTTCGCCACCCCAAATGCAATGGGTTCAAATTTCAATGGAAAGAGTGGAGTGACTTAGCACTAGGCTTCCTCTGCCTAACCTGCTATAGCGTGACCCTGAAAAAAAAACAACTATACTCGTACACTCAACTATAATAAAATTAATTGTATGTGTTACATTCGCATAACTTGGTAATACATATTTTCGATTACAGTTTTTTATTTGAAAATAGTTTTAGATTATTAATTTTTACTTTGACAAATATTATTATCTTTAATCGTTTAAGCAGTGATGTTTTTTACCTTATATTATTGAAGTAGTTTACTTTAGAAGGTTCATATCTTCTACTTCTTCATCCAATAACTTAATATACCTGATAGTACCATATACTACATACGTAAATCATTAAAAAAAAAACTCAATAACTCGCAGGAAGCGTGGCTACACTAAAAACAATAAATTTAGGAGCTTGCAAGTTTATTACTCGTTGCGGGCAGTAGACGTGAACGTGGGCGGAATTGGAAATACTAGTAGGAAAAATTAAGTATTAAACGTATGAGTTAAGGAAAGTTTTTTTTTTTAATATATAATTCTAGTTTTCCTTATTTTCCCTGGCCACATTTCAATCTGATCTAGGAATCCGAAAAATTATTAAATGCCGTTTGAAAGTCCCTCCCCAATCCCTCCAGAATTCGGCAGAAAGTGGGGAACGGAGTGTCTTAACACTAGGTTCCCTCTGCGTACCCTGCTGTGTACAAATAAAATATAATATTCTAAATGGACGCCACGAGGCTGGTGGACGACTGACATTGCTCTCACCGGCCATGTCTATTAAGCTTCACAAAGTAACAATAAGAGGCTAGACAGTCAATAATCTTACATTAAATAATTAATAGTAAGAGTCGAGTTCGTTAATTAAAGAAAAAAATTAAAGAATTTCGAGAAAGTGCCTTTTTATAACTATAGCAAGAGTTTTCAATGGAATATTTTAATTTACGATTTAACATTTCAATTTATGTATTATTTTAAAACTTTCAGTTGACGTTTTTCAGTATTTTGATGCAATTTTTATATATTTTACTGAATATGATTTTTTTTCTAAATTTCATTTAAATTTCAACCGGAAAAATGTTTATATATTAGATATTTGCTTGAAACATACACTAAAAGGAGTAAATGGAGAACGGAATAGCTTGCCACTAGATTTTATTTGCCTACCTTACAAATCGTAGGAACAGATTTTATAGATAGGCGGCCTCACACCCAGTTTGATTTTTAAGTACTTTGGCGTTAATAAGTACTCGTGTAATAGAAGATTTCGATTCTAATCACTGTTTCAGAGCGTTATATTACAGGGCTCTCTTTGCCTACCCTGCTATATGCGGGGTACAGCATGAAGCTGAAAAAAAAACGATGAAATGTGTTCGTTTTAATAGGAAAAGGAAAAAGATTTATTTGAACATTGTACAAGACAAGATAATAATAATTAATTACAATCCGCATCTACAATACAGCCTTTGGTAATAAAGAAACAAAAATTTAAAATATAAATCAAATCTGTACTAATTTAACCAAGCTTTTTGTTTGAACAACACTTTGACAAAGAGTCGATATATTTTGATAAATGTAAGATTTTCAATAATTTGTGTAAATGACTGTAAGATATACATAATATGTTATAAAGACATTTTTATGTTATACAGGGTGGAAGAGGCAGCGCTTCTTTTATTGAAACTGCATATAGGGTAATATATTTCAAACCCACACCTAAGAAATTAATCAAGGTACCTCAACAGTTTGGACGTAGGATTTTTTTTTCATTTCACGATTTTTATCCATACCTGTATTTCGTGTGACGCACACATACGTGTGCGACGTTTCCGATTTGACAGGTAAGTGTGTGCGTGCCTATGTTATACTTTACAAATGGCGTTTTATTTTAAAACGATAATTTTATTATTTATTTTGTTTGAAAAAATAACTTTTTCATTTTTGGGAATTATTTTTTTTCCGAATTATATTAGGCTTTTATAGAGTAGTTAAAACTGTGGTTTCATTTAAAGTGGCGCTGACAATTCCACCCTGTATATGGAAGGTTAAAGGTATTTCTTCGTTACCTAATTCCACTATGACGCAAAATATACGTGACGCAAAGAAAACAATGAACTTACCTATACATAGTAGAAAAGTTCAAAACAAAATTTCGAAACAAAATGAGTAAGGCGTGAGTATAAAGAAAGAAATCATAATTTACAATTTCTTACCAATTAATTTAAATGATTTCAAGGTCAAAAGGCAAAAATATAGTAACAATACGTTGATGCCGTAGAAATTTCTGAAGGCCACATCAAAAACGGGGATCAAATTTTAATTACCAAGAATATTGCTTGAGTTAATAAAACCTTTGGTATGAGGAATGAAAATGTTCGTTCGCGACATCTAACAATGTGAACTTCGAGAATGAATACTTATAGAACCTTTTTTACTAAATATATCGACTATTAGTAGTGCTAAGCTATAGCAACCCTGGCTGGCAAACAGAACATAGTGTCACGATATTCCGTTTTTCTCTTCCCATCTTAAATAGCTATCTATTTAAGTATTTTCTTTTATTTTAGGTAAGCAGAAATTAGTTTTAAGATACTCCGTTTCATTAAGAGGTGGAACTCAATCTCGCGCCTTGTCTTTCCAGAGTAGTCAAATAAAAATAATTCATTCTCCCGAGTGGGAATCGAATTGACAACCATCAACTTTAGGGACACAGTCCCACTTCACCACAATGGCCTCAAATATATCGAAAACCGGTATAAATAAATAACTTAAGAGATTTATGAGAGTTTGAAAATGTACTCGTTAATATGTGCAAGAGCTAAATAAATTAACAAAAATGTTGTGTTACAATTGAAAACAAAAAGAAAGGAATCGTTAAACTTTAAAAAAGACTCAAAAGTCGGTGAGTGTAAAGTAGCGGTGAAATATAACTATGGAGAAATCTATTCGGCAGAGCTTTTCTTGAGGTTAAGTTTGCACAACCAAATGGCACTAAAAATAGAAAGTAGCTTATTTCATCTTTCCAGAAGACTGGGCGCCGGTGTGCACCATTTTTTTCTAGGCAAAGTCTGACAAAATAATATATTTAATCAACCTCTTCATGGCGTAGCGTAAAATCGAACCTAGAACCATAAAATCAGTCACGATAACGCCAAATTATAATGGTAATAGAGATCCATATAAACGAACGTGGTTCTTCTAAGAAATCTCAATACCAGTAAATATACTGTCACAAACTTAGAAAAGACGGTGCTCCTGCTAGAATATGTTAACATTGCTTATACACAATAAGACCTCTTTGTTCTCAAAGCAAGATACAACTATCGCTTTAATTGCTTATAAAAGCCATATGACAAGAATTCAAGAATGCAGTAGGTACTTAATAAGCACCCTCAATTAATGTTGTTGCTATTAATGTTGTGATTCTTTAATTAATGTTGTGATGAGACTTGATATTTAATATATGATAGAATGCTTTTGAATGATTTTGCTGTTTGGCTTCACTTTCTCAGCATAAATCTTAAAAGCATATAGTATGAACGAATGTTCCCAGTTCATAATGTACGTGAAGCGATACTTATTCACGCACATTGTACATTTAGTCGAAGAAAGAGAACATAGTAATGATTCCATTCTACCCATATATATTCGAAACATCCCCTAAATGGGATTTGAATCCTCTGAACCTTTCAAATTTTTTCTCAGACGCCTCAACATTTTAACACTATTGTAATAAACTTATAATTTTTACATTTCTCCCATACAAATCTTGTAGACAGATAGAAAGAAACAACATGAACCTAGATGGAATTAATTTAATACTTGAAGGTGTGCCACTTGAAAATTACCATCGATTTTCTGTATCATTTTAAATAGACATACAATATCCACCATTTTAAGTAAAATCTAAATTAATTGCTTCAAACGAAATCGGTTGTGTAGGCTTAATAGCATCAGCTTTTTTGACTTAACTATAGTCAAATAATGTATGATAACCAAAATAATAAAATTTAGACAGCATTGAAATAATAAAATTTAGACTAAAAAAAATCAAAAATCCTATTTTATATTCTTAATATATGTATACTAGTATATAAATCCCGCGATAAGTCCCGTGGCTCAACACTGCAATGTCTCGAATTCAGGGGAAAAGCAAACAACAGAATGTGTTGACACTAAGATCTCTCTGCCTACCAAACTACATCCAAGATACAGCCTGAAGCGAAATCATTAATTTTCACTCTCCTCTTATCTTCTACGATATATGATGCACAGTATGTGATCGAAGCGAAGGCTTATTATTAGAAAGTTAACCTTTAAGTTATAAGCCGTGATTTTTATAACATTAATAGCATTTTCCTACAATCACTAGTTGCAAGGCTCACCCTCGCTCTATACACGATGTTATCAGACCCAACGAGCAGCGTGTCTAACCAACCGATTGAAATGAAACTCACTTAAGTAAATAAGATGTTTCCATGGTTATAGCTTATGAAATATGAACAAAATTTAAAATTTAATCCTTATACATAAATATACTAATATACAAAAATGTAATGTGGCATAACTCTCATACTTGTAGCTGCTATGCCACAGGTATGTGGCATCAGTATGACACATCGATAAAAGTATCTAAAGAAATGTCGAAATTGTATAACTTCTCACGAACAGCATCTTTCCGCTTCCATTTTAGTGAAATTATTTGTTGAGCGGCGGAACTCAACGCCGCGCCTTGTCTAAGTAAGCCATACTTATAGCTTTTGGTGTTACACGGGGTCGTGGGCGGCGGTGATCACTTACCATCAGGTGACCCAGACGCTTGTTTGCCTTGTTTTTTTTTCATATAAACATTCCTCTAGCCTTGAATTGAACCCACAAACATTGTGTCTACAGTCATACACTGTTGCACTGTGTTATAATAGTCTTAAGTCTAGTAAAAGTAACTTTTAAAATATATATGTCTATTGTATAAAAATAGAGAGACAGTTGAAAACAATTCGAGAGTTTCCTATGGGGAAATCATGTATACGCTCGTTTGATTGTACCTGCCTTAATGAATTTTTGTCCGCTTTTGTGAATTAGATTTTAATTCAAAATATATTAGAAAATAATAAATCAGTACTACATACATAGATATACTGAAACATATTATTTTTTACTGATATGACGACTTCTCATCATAAAGAATACACCTGTAATCATCAGCCCTATGTGATGATACATGTTAGGCGTGAGAATGAACTGAAATACTGAAAGGTTACTCGAAATAAGTTGACAATTTAAGCAATTTTCTAGATACAACTTTTTCAACGTTATATTAGTCGATTAGTGCCCTTCTCTAGGCTCCATAAAGTGTCTCACTCATTCGTAGATCAAAGTATACACTTTTATAACAAACTTCCAAACGACATGGTTAATTTATCACTGAACAAATTTAAAAAAGTGGTAAAGCACAGGCTCTGCCAAAAAGCATATTACTCTGTTAAAGATTATGATCGCGATAAAGATGTTTGGAAATGAGTTGCTCTATTTCTAAATTAAAATTGTTAATTGTAATTTGTAACAAATGTTGGCATTTAAAAAGAGTGGCCATGAGTTTCTTTGCCTGTATCTTCTCATGAACCATTTGAACGGGCTTTTTTCAAGTCAAAATTGCACTTTTTTTTTGGTTATTTTTAATTTGCATTTTTTTTTCTACTTTATGACATGACCAAGTAAATGTTAAGCATTTTTATGGAATAAAGATATTTTGACTTTGACTTTGACTTTGACTTCGAGGTAAGTGGTGGAAACTTAATGTTGAAAATAAAATAACAATTCAATATACCTACGGCCTACCACCTAAATTTGAGACGTTCCCTGGTGAAGAAAACCTTAACGCCATGCTTTGTGTAACCAGAACGGGGAATATTATTTTCATTCAGATGCATATTCCCAGGGATCCCTCCCTGGCTCACTAATATTTACCGAATTTTTTTTTTTTTTTTTTTGCATAAACATTCTAACTGCTAATTAGAATTATAAAACTGAAATACCCGTAAATGTAACGGTTGATTAGTCCATTCCCACTCATCATCATCATCATCATCATCGACTACCATTTTTGTCCAGTACTGGACATAGGCCTTCCCCAATTCACGCCACCACACTCGATCCACAGCTCTTCGGACCCATCCGCTTCCCGCCAACCTCTTTAGGTTGTCGGTCCATCTGACAGGGGCTCCTCCCACCAGTCGTTTTGTAAGACACGTTTCGTGCCCCAGCGGCCGTCGGCCCTACGACAGATATGCCCCGCCCATTGCCACTTCAAGTTATCAATTCTTTGAGCTATGTCGGTAACACTGGTTCTCCTCCGGATATCCTCACATTTCCATATATATATATATCCATTCTCACTATGGAGAATAAATTATTTTCTCTCGTAAGAAGGAGAACCGCGGCATTGAATTCTGCCGCTTAACGAAACCTAATTTGTTCGTAGTAGTCGTTCAAAAAATATATATATTTATATAGTAATTGCTATACTCATATTTAAATAAATGAACAAGTTTTAATAGTAATACATTATAAAGCTTATTCGAAAGTCAACCTATAATCAATTTAATCAATTACTTAAATATATTGTTTAATAACATTGACATTGAAAAAAGTATATCCATACATATTCAATATTATAAAGTCACGAGGCTTGTTTAATTTGGCTTGTTTTATTGCAAGGCGAGGCTTTAGCCTAACACTTCGTTCCCGCGTACTATAAAACTGTTCCCGTAAGTATTTCACGATATCCTATTTTAATGTTCCCTTACACTCGCCAAGATCAAAATGACAAATTTTAGCTTCTTATTCCCAATAGTTTTGACTGTCCGTTGTTCACTCACTTAGTAGCGGAGCAGATTTATTTATTAAAAACAAAAGAAGATTTTAGATCATTACGAAGATATTGCGTGTTGTGTGAAGGATCTGAGCGCCGTGGTTTATCGAGTTCTGCAAGTATTACACGTTTTACACATTACAAGTAATCACAACGAGAAATGAATGAAAACTCAATAGTTCTCAATAGGCATCCAATATTCCCCTGAAAGGAAACCCAACCCACAACCTTGGTATTTACAGTCAGCTACTGCGCCACTACGCCATAACGGCTTTTATAAAACTCAAAATAAATAGAGAGCAACACTATAATTATTTAGCGAGTGCTCCCTAGAGCCAACTTTCGCGAACAAAGTATAATAACATTAGCTCGTGCTAGATGCTATATAAACACCTGTGGCGGATTTATATTATAACTAATCCTAATTGGAAAAACTATTTTATAATTAATTGTATAAAATAATTATAAATTACGCTATATTTGGCCATTCGGGAAATAACTGACTGGCCAACGCTATGGGTTTGATCCCTTCTCGAAGAAATTATTTATTTTTATTTTCATTTTCATTTAACTGCAAAGACAAAGTGCAGCGTTGAGCTTCGCCAAATACGCAGTGTGTTCAATCCACGCAGAAAGCGGATAATGAAATGTCTACACACTAGGTTCTCTCTGCCTACTCCGCTATATGAAGGATAAAAGCGAAAGTCTGTGATACCTTCCCTCAAAAACCTAGATAGTTACTTCCAATATAAAACCACCTGTAAGTAACAGGCCAATACTTGAGGCCAGTAGTGGCGCGGGGCAGAAGCACAAGTGCGTGATTGTAAACCCGACTGGTTCGATCCCCCACTCGAGCAAGTGAAATATTTAATAAATTTATATTTTCATTTCTTCAATCTGGTATCAAGGCAAAGTGCGGCGTTTAATCTCGCCACTCAACACACATGCCTCCAGAATTCGGCGGAAATAGGGAGCGGAGTATGTTAACACTGAGTTCCCTCGTTCGACTAACTCGTTCTTATAAATATATAATAAGCATATATAACTCGTATGTTGTAAACAATAGTTTGATATATTCCACAAAGCTCCAGACAGCGTCAGACAGTCATTTAATATTACCGAAGTGATCGGTACTTAAATTAAATTGTGAAGTTGTGTTCAGGCCAGTCGAGGAGTTGGTCGATTACTTTTACTAAATTATTAATATACAATACATAGTACAAATAAACTCTCAAATTTCGTTAAAGAAATTATGTTCATTAAATTTGTAGTGGATAAATATCTAAGTGTAATTTCCGTTTTGTTTTACAGCTACGGCGTTGTCTTGACTTTCATTTATATAGACTTTCTGTGTTTTGGATTAACATAAAACGATCTATTCAATATTCAAGGGCTTTTCATATTTTTTTAATTTCTTTAGAGCAGGTAGATGGACCCTATGTTAAGACACTCTGTTCCTCACGCACCCAAACTTTACGTGTTGAGTTGCAAACTCAACACCGCGCTTTATCTTGTTACCACAGAGAGAAAATGAAAATAATTGATGCCCCAGCCGTCGGTACCAACACTGCATTGTGTACGCCCCAACGTGCAACTGTGCTGACGTTTCTCCGTCTCATCAATACAGCTAAAGCCCCGTTAACCCTGTTACCGGCAGCAATACGCCTTTCCACATCCATCTCGTATCTTCCATCTCTACTGAACATACTTCCCAAATACACCACTTCATTCACTTGATCTAATATGTAACCATTTACACAGATCTTGCATTCCATCCTTATTTCATTCCTTTCCAAAGCCAAAACTTTTATCTTACTCGCATTCAGACTTAGACCATTATTTTCACACCCTCCTTTCAGAGTGGTGACTAAGAAGTTAAGACCCCTAATGTTAAGACACTCCGTTATCCACTTTCCGCCAAATTCTGGAGGCATTGCGTGTTGACTGGTGGAACCCAATGCTGCACTTTGCCTCGACTATATAATATGATCTTATTTATTATATGTTCTTATAATAAATTAGAGGCCGTCCACTTTATATTTTCATAACTGATTATAAAAAATATATAATATTATATATTTATATATAACATATATATGTGTATTCTAAATATAGTTATTCTATCATGTGACCCACGGTCGTTCAACCTTAGCATAACAACATACTGACCTGTTGCTTGTCGCCTGGATAAATTGAGTATTGGGGCATGCCAGTACGTCAGAGAAGTAAGTATATGGAAATAGATGGAATTGATTTTTTTAACTGTCGGTGTCAAGCTAATGCTATAACAATCTTACTACAGTATCTAATTACTAAGCCTGTTTGTTTTACTTGGCACCGACTTCGAAATTATAAAATCTCTGTAAAATTATTTATCACTTTTTAGTTCGTTGTTAGAAGTCGGTATTTCTTTTTTCCAGCCTCACGCTGTATCCCGCATATAGCATGGGAGTAGAGTGTTCCCCACTTTTCACTGAATTTTTGAAGCATTGCGTGTTGAGTGGCGGAACTCAATGCCGCGATTTGTCTGAATACCAGAGGGATGAAATGAAAATATTAATTCATTCCCCCGATTGGGGATCAAACCCAAAACCGTCGCCACCAATGTTTATAAGATTTGAGACTCTTAAAAATATTTCATTGAACACGTGTTTCATGGTTTATTAGAATTCACCCCTAAGTGTGCAAATAAGCAGGCGAAGTTGCGCGCGTTCGCTAGTTTAAGTATAAAAATAAAGAGCCTTAAATATCATTAAGAGAGATCAATATAAAGTTTTAAATAATTTTTTTTCGATCAATCAACTATTTAAAATCTGAACAAAAAGCTCTGTCTGTACATATTCATGTTAATGAGTTTTTATGGTAATTATTAGTGTTCATCGCCCCTATTTTTGTTCTTTTTAATGTCGTTTCTTTGCCTCATCATTCTGAAAAATGTATACAAGCGACGCATTGGCAGAGAAAGCCTAAGAGTGCTAAGACACTCCGTTCATAATATATCGACATTTTTTCTTTTTGTCTACAGAGCCCATCATCGGCCCTGATCCGACTGATGTAGTAAGCGTACCACCGTGGTCCATCAAGATCGCTAAAATCTGCCAACCCTGCCTAGATTACTTGGGTAAGTTCATTTCTATTTATTCTTTTGTGAATATACAAACTACATTGCTAGATAAACTATTGTTAGAGCTTTAAAATATTGAAATAAAACGCCGAAGTGACTTTCAGTTTGACTATTAAAAAAATAAGAAATTCGGACAACAGAGCAAAAAGGGATCAATTATTCCCCGAGAGCTGCAAGTACCTTAATTATTTATTTCTAATTTTAGTCTATATCTATATTATTTTAATGTTTCCAAGCTTCTATAATATATCTTATTTTTGTGAATCCTTCTTAACATCTAAGTACTCATCCGAATAAGATGTTTGCCAGCTTGAATCAGTATGGCAAAGAACTGGCTTACTCCGAGGAAACGGATCCCCATTTATGAGTTCTGGTCCATCTATTTATATCTAGTGTTGCATAATTTTTTTATAGCGCGATTGAGGCATCCACTGAATGTTGAAATCTTTATTACTGTAACGTGATAGCTAAAGCTTAATAAAATAAAGCAAAAAAATAATAATGTATAAATAAAGAAATAAATAAATAATAAATAAAATAAAGCTAAAATGAGTATAGCAATCATATCACATTCAATTGTCGGATGATTGGTATCCAATTTGAAATCATAATTGTACCACGAGTTGACTAATAAAAAATAATCATGTTTTAAATAAACCAAATGTGGACCACATTCAACAAGTCAACTCCATCTCTATAGGGGGCTATATAGAACAAATTTATAGAAATCCATCGAATCTGTAAATGTAGATATCAAAAAATATAGAGTACCAAAATTTATTTTAAAATTGCAAATTAAGAACTAACAACTAACTACTAAGCAACTAACTAACTAACTGAAGCATTGTACAAGAAACAGAAAAGTGAATGAAAAGCGGTTTTGTTCATATTTTCTAAATAACTCTATCATCTAGAAATAGCATATTAGATCTTGCAATCTATAATATAATGGCAGACCAAGAATTGGATAAATTATTGTCACGTGAATGTTCCCCATAGCGCCCGAAGTGCAATTGAATGCCCATTGCAACATACTGTCGGACATGTTCTCTCTGGGGCTGATCATTTGCGCTCTCTTCAACCACGGCCGGCCGCTGCTGCAGGCCAACAACAACCCGGTGCTCTATCTGAGGCAGATTGAATGCGTAAGTATCCATACTTTAATATAATTTTCCATTAAATTACACAATTGAAAATTACTAGAAATTTGGATTTTTTATTGCAAACGGTAACCAGCCAATACACCTAGGGTTATGGTAGAAGTCAGTTCACGGTGTTGACCACAAAATAAAAATTCCAATTCCATTTAATGATTTATGTGTGCGGCTTTATCATGATCAAATTAATAATCAATTAAACCTTTTATTGAGCAATTTCAATAGAGAGAGGGTTCTCAATTTGTCAGTGCTTCAACTGATATTTGAGACACGATTTCGTGGCATTTGTAGGTAAATATTTTATATATTAATAATTTATATTAATTTATTTTATTATTCGATCTCGGCATTCTAGATAGATACTCTATATTTTTTTATGTAAAAATTGTTTATACATTTAAAAAAATGGAACGTGAAACTTGCGACTTGGAGTTTTAATACCCAGCACGTGTCTCTGAAACGTGAAAAAAATAGATAATGTTCCTGCTACAATAAAAACAAATCGTTTTCACCAACTTAAGAAGAATTAACTTAAGAAGTTATTAGTGAAAATGTAAATAACAATCAAAGTAAATGTAAAAACATGTAACAAGTCCCGAACAATGTTCGAATAAATAATTGTTAGTCTTCGAACAGTAGCGATCCGGACCACTAAGCGTTTTGTTAATTATACCTGCCTCCTACAGAGCGGTGTCTTATCAGTGAAATTACTGAGTAAATACGAGTAGGTACGACCGACGTTTTAAGTTGATAATGCCAATTAATTTAGCAATCGAGACCAGATTAAACGATCCTTTCATCATGCGAGGATTGCTCAGAACTCATTGTGTAGTACCAAATATAATATTTGTGTAGAACCGGTTACTCTATATTTTTTCTATTATAATTTTTCTACAGTTGTCTATAGAGAAATGTGAAATTATGCTTCTTTGGTTTGTTATGTTGCTTTTAAATATATGAACAATGTACGATGAACAGATGACAAGTATGGATGGTGGATAAAAATATAACTTTGAAAGTAAAAATCACAATATCTATTAATTATAAAAAAAACTTGTTTTACATAGGAAAGAAGTTTTTTAGGAAAACCTATAAAAAGTCGTATATTTGTAGTTGGACATTCAAGTAAACCAGATCCTGCCCCGCATTCCGGTAGGGCTGCAAGAGGCTGTGCAACGTCTGCTCTCACGTGATCCTCACCCGAGACCGTCTACTCAGCTACTGCCTCTCATCAACTACTTTAAGTAATATCAATCTTTATTCTTTCATTATTATTAATATATTTTGTTCTTTCAGAAAGCTTCATATTTTTCAGTTATAACTTTTTGGACCTATTGATAAACATTACAGAGTAAAAATATATGTAGGTATATACTTTTTATAATGTTACAGGTTCTGTGACGAGTCAATTTTTTCAATATATAATATTTGGAATATCTTTCTGTAAATTTTTATTTTATTTTCATACTGAACCTTCATTTATTATTTTCTTTGACACTTTTTTAAGTATTTTTTCTATGTTGCTTTTGATTATTAGATATCTATGACACTAGGCACTAAAACACAACGACAAGGTATTTTTACAAAAAAAGGTGGTTTTTAAAAGAAACAAAAAATTGACGCGAATGTTAATAGATGCCAGAGCGAGCCCGCAATCCAGGCGATGCAGTTCCTGGACGTGATCACTATGAAGGACCCCGCTCAAAAAAGCCACTTCTACCGCAGTGCACTAATAGAGGCACTACCTTTTATACCCAAGGTAACAAGACATATACCAATATGTTTATAGCCCGAGCACGTTAAGTGCTTATCTTGTCTTAGCGTTCTAAATGTTGTACGTTTACTTCTCTTATGCAAAATAAAGTCAATTGCCGATCGATTGATTTGGTTTTTTTTGGTATTAAAGTAATTAGGTATTTAGTTAGTAATTTTCATTTCGGGAGTTTTCTAATATTCAAAAAAATGATAGTTTTTATCATATATAGGGAGTCATAATTTTTCGATTCAAGTTGCATTATTTTCTTAACTATCTATTTAGAAAGATCTAAAGATCTCCTTCGAAAATATTTTATTAATTTGTACTAAAGAAATGTATTTTCATTTCGTCTGTATATTATAAATTAAAATAGACTTCCCTAATACGGTTATTCTTTTGGAGATATATTCTTTATTGAAGTTATCATGAATCCCTTCTAAATTGGCAAAGGCACAGCTATTTATGAAGCATTTTCTTCAAACATCTTGTTTCCGGTAACTTGGCAAGGGAGAGGTCCGTTACAAAGTTCGAGTTGACTTGAAAAGTAATTTCGCTCATAAATTTGTGCCTTGTTAGGAAATCGCTTTTATTGTTTAAAGTAAATAAAGAAAGATGTAGACAGTATTGTCACAAAAGTTTTGTAATATTTCATAATAATATAAAAAACCAAATTTTATGAAATATTTACAAAACTCTTTTTATATCGATTGCTTTCCTCCTCCTATCCCGCATAATGGTGCTATAGACTATAGTACTATAGACTATAGTATCTAAATCTATATTTATAAAATCGTTTACTTCAAATTCTCATTTAAATTGGCTTAATATGATTTGAGAAGAAAAACTTAAACGTAACTAAAGCATGAAACTCTTCCATTTTACTGAAATAATAGTATAGAACCTGCAAACCTGCCCTTGCGATTTGATTAATATTGAATATGCCATGCGATATACTGTATTTTTTTAATATTTATTTTTATTGAGACTCAGAGTTCACAGAAAATATTAAGAAATCGAAAAGACCAGATTAGTCTATTTTTGTGATTTTTAATTAAATCGTAGGTGCATGTACTTAGTTTAAATCAAATCATTTAAATAACATAAAAATATAAGAGTACTATATGATATTTTGGCACTAATGACCATGAATATCTCACAATAGTGATATATACTCGTATCTTATCTTATTTTATAATTAATATTTTTCTAATATGTATTCATATATTAAATATATTTTATGTTGTCTTTAGGTTCTTAAATATCACAAAAAGCGGCTAATCAAATCTGGCGTAACCGTAATTATAGGCGTCAACCGCATTTACGTCCTGAGACTCAACCCAATTCCCGAAGTTACCGACTAAAAATGACAATTATTTTTATTTATTTTTAACAATTGGCAATTTATTTTATTTTATCATGACAAATTAATTATTAATTTTTAGAAATTAATTAATATCATCATTAAATTTAAGAACATTACCATTCTTTATTCGTCATTTAACAATATCAAGCACGAAATGTGCTCTTTTCACTTATCCATCATTCGTCTTAAACAAATGTTAAAAAATCAATTCGTCCACTAAAGTTCGCTATTAAACTAAAACACTTTAAAAAGTAATGTTCAAAATATTTTTCTATCAACTTCTAAGCTAAGTGTCGGAGACACTTCTCCTACCCCCACTTCACTTTCAAAAATATTTAAGATCATTTGTTGGTAAATGTTCTTTTTACTTAGTCGTTCTTACATATTTCCTACCTGTTATTTTCGTAGCTATTATAAAGCTACACGATTTTCTATAATAAAGACAGCAGACACCAACAAGTAGTACATTGTGGCATTAACTTTTTCTCAATCTTCGAATGCCATAATCCTAAATTACTATATTATTTTGTTTAAAATTGTTTTAGTTTTTAATTTAATTTTAGCAATATATTCAAAATATTGTTTATCGCCTACGCTATCACCCCTCTGAGCTTACGCAACGTGTACGTAGTAAGTTACGAGTTTTTACAAATTTTCTATTGATGCTGCTCCATCGACATCATTCCTTCTGAGTATTTGCTTATTCTGCTTACTTCCATTGTAGTTTGTATTAGACACTTTGGCATTGACTTTTGCTGTATATATGTTTAAAGTTACTTCTAAATGTCTTTGCTTATTAAAATATTTATTTTTATAATATCTCATTTACAAGCTAGTTGAATAATAATGAAAAAAGCTCTTTCAATATTCACAGTCAATGTTTTATTTTGATTATATGCATATTTTTGCGAAAGTTCTGTAATGCGACAATAACCACAGCTATATATTTTTTTGGCGGCTGCGACCACCTCGTAGTATTGATTCATATATGTATTTAAGCGGTGGTTTGAATTATTAACTAAATTGCAGAAACTGCGATGGCAACACGTTTGGCCTGTATTGCAACTTGAAATAAGATGTATAGAAACGTTAGAAGCTGTACTAATACCAGTTATATGGATGACTAATGAGGCGACACCTGAAGAATTTGCTTCACACGTTTTACCTGCGTTGAGGTTAGTTGTGGGTCATTGTATCTTAACTTAAATAAATTATAACCACACATATTTTATTAATGTATGTATGTTTGTATATTGTAAAGTATAAAGACTATATTATGTAGGACGGTGGACTTCGGTCACGTGATGAACTCGCCGAAGACTCAACAGGCGGCCATCACTCTGCTGGAGAACTTGCACATTGTCATGCGAAAGTGCACCAGGGAGGACGCCAATAACGAACTGATGCCGCTTCTCTATCATGCTATGGACCATAATAATAATAGCATTCAGGTTTGGTTATTTGCTGCCTAATTACTTCCATTCGAATACAGCGATTACAAGACGGTATGTGTACGTTGTACCTATATTAAGCCACTTACAGAATGCATAAAATAATACTAATATTTCATTTCATATAGAAGCTTTTTAGCACTTTAATTTTTCTTATCCAAATATAATTTAATTTCTTTTTTTGAGTTTCTGTCTCTATTTTCACAGACGTCATCCCTTATTGCCATCCAAAACATATCAGAGTTCATAACAGACAGAGCGTTGCACAACATCGTGCTCGGCAAAGTTAAGATTTTACTAGAAAAAAACCAGAGTGACGTCAAAGTCATCAGTTTAATACTCGGGTTCTTCGAGAAAGTCCTCTTTCGCCTGGAAAGAAATCACATATTGGAAGAAGTGATTCCCACTCTCCTGTCCATGAAACTAAGCGATCCTGATATTATCACACGAGTTGTCAGTAAGTAGATGTTTTACCGTTGTTGGAGCAAAAAGCAAATTAGATTTAGCTTCGTGTTTGTTACAATCTTGACAAACATTTTCAAGAAATTGCTTATTCTAAATGCTTTTTGTTCTATCCATTTCATACTTTTAAACTATTGTTATTGATATAAGTTCTACAAAGCGATATAAGTTTATTATAGCAATGCGACTGTACTGCGAAATTAATGATTTAATAATTTAATGCGAATTTGTGCTATGTATATTGCGTTATTTCTTATAGGATGAAATATTAGTATACCGGTTAAACTATGTTTTATTACAGAATTGTACAAGTCGATGCTTCTGGAGAGGAAGTTTGCACTCACGACCAATGTGATGGCCACGAAAATGATACCGTCTCTCGCCCCCCAGACCGTCAATCCATCTTTGAGTCTAGATCAATTTGGGACTCTAATGGAAGTAAGTTTAGAATTAAATAAATAATTTTTATTTGCAGTTGTTGTAGTTGTACCGTGTTTTCCGCGTATACCAGGGTAGACAGAGGGAACCTAATTTTAAGACGCTCCGTTCATACACCACCCAATTTTCTAAAATGCGATACTATGGGTATAGACAATCGTTCATCCGTCGATCGCGTTATACTCTGTATATAAAAATATATAGTATAATATGTTAATAAAGATACTGAAAGTTACTATAAAAAAACGACCTAAAACAAAACTTTCAATTTTCACGATTATGATAAGCGAAAAATGCATGATTTTCTTGTTATATAGCTTCATAATAAAAGGGCGTTGTTCCGTGTAAATGTGATCAGTGCCGATACGGAGGACAGTAATGCTGTTACCATCAATTCCATTACCGCTCTATTTGCTTGAGACAAGGTGTAAGCCGTCTTAGTTGGAGGACGGAGGCTTGTTTACTAATGAAATATATTTAGTAAACTAGCTGGGCTAGGTGGGTTGGATACAGGGTGTATTATTGAAGTATTTTGAATGGTTAGTTTTTACTATTTACATTTTATTTACTTAGGCAGTCAGTAGTAGGCTTAGGGGTAGTCAGAAAAGGAATAAAAATTGTTCTAACTATAAACGCAACGGATGTGGTTGTCTTCTACTTCCGCCACTCAACACGCAATGACTCGAAAATTCGGCGAAACTGAAGAACCAAGTGTCTTAATACTAGCTTCCCTCTATAATATTTGAGTTTTAAATTTTTCAGTTTATTTATTTATTTATTCAGATTCAGTATTGGTAATTACATAAAATCTTACAATATTATTTTATTTAATTCTAAATTTCTTATCACTAACTGTATTTCCTTTTAAGGTGAATACCGCATGCAACATTGGAGATTAATATACAAAAATTTTTATGTTAATTATTAGTAAAAGATGTTATTGGTAGAAGTAGCATACTTACATAATGTTTAATTACATAAATTTAAAATTAGTTCAATTGAAATAATAAAATTAATACATATTGTGTGCGATGTACTCTCAAATACTTACGTGTGAAGTTAACAACAGACTGAGCTTCATCGTTTAATGTAATGAAATATATATTTCGTTTAAATAGTGAAAATAATTTTTAAAAAATCTTTTTAATGGAAGTAGTATTTAAAAAGTACTGACGAAAAAAAACTTTTCAAGACATACTACTGAAAATATGTGCATATTTTATATGCTATTTTATCATTTGTAAAATCAATACAAAACAACTGCAACGCAACGGTTGTGGGTTAGATTCCCACTCGAGGGAATTAATTATTATTTATTAATATTTATTTTCATTTCTTCGCTCTGGCACCAAGGCAAAAGCCCAGCGTTGAGCGCATCTCGTGCAAAGCAGGGCCTTTTAACTAGGCTTATAAATATATATACCAAAAATAAAATATTCTTATATCGTCAATGTATAGATGTATTCCTTACTTTTTAATCTGTACATTTATTAAAAGTTGTACAACTTATTCCTTTTATTATATAAAGGGACTCGCTCTTATAAATGGATATTGAATAATAACTTTGTGACAAGATTAACGAAATAAGTTTGAAAAGTTTCGTCTAACGTACATATATTATTACATTTTAAACACGAATTAAAATATATATATATTAGATAAAAATATTTAAAATGACTGTTTAATTAAATTTATTTATTTGGTTTACCTATAATTTTAATACATTAGAAAATAAAGTATGTAATAGCACAAATATAAATAAGACTGTGACTACAATTATATTGTATTTGAGCTTAATATTGCATACATAACAAACAATATCAAAAACCACAATCAACAACCACTTTTATAAAGAAAAAAAATTAATACCTCAATATATTAAAGTTTGTACAATGAATTATACAGATACTATATGATATGCTGGAAAACATCGACAAGTCTCAACGACTCAAGTTGAAGCCAGATCCGGCCGCCCCGAGTCCGGAGCGCCGCGCTCTTCGCCACCAAATGAGCACTGACAATGTCACTGCACCTCCGTTCAACATACCAAACTTGAGAGTCGAGCAACGGAAGACTTCGAGCGCTGAGGACATGGCTCGTAAGAACTCAATCACCGCACCACCGACCACCACCACCGCTAACACTGGCAGCGTAGGGGGCTTCAAAGGTGTGTAACACTTTGGCAAGTAACATTTGTGTGTCATATTGTTTTTATATGAGAAATCCACGTTTACGAACCTTTCAGGTACAGGAATCGGACAATGGTTCTTCGGATCCAGCAACTCCACAAACAACGACAGCAACTTCTTGCGTGTAGCGAGCGTATTTCCGAACCGCCGTTTATCTGATAACACTCTGATGACGCCAAAGATTAAGATTGCGCCATCTTGCGCCTCGTCCCCCGGCGGCACCCCCGGAGGCACCACCGGGCTACCAACTCGCCGTCACTCCAGTATCGGGCCACAGGAGCGCCGAGGATCCGCTGTCAACCTGTCACCACCCACTGTAAGTCGCTTGACTGCCACCAATGACTTCATTTAATGATTCAACACATATCATTTGCCACGTTTAATAAGTACAATAATCACCGTGCTATAAGTACCTATGAGCAGAAGACGGGATGGTGACGGTATTATTTTGACAGGTCCACCAATACCGAGGGCGGGGCGGCTCAGGCTCGAGCCTGTCCGTGCCATCCACCTCGCATTGCGTTGTAAGTGATGTATACCGCCCAAACCCGCAACGTGTTCCCGAATCCTATGTTGAATGTCAACTTGAACCGGCTTTCATTGATGTGGACTGTTCTCTTCTGCGGTCGGGTCTTCTTCCCACACGGACTGGGAGAGATCTCGTCATTCTCATCATCACCATCACACACGCCCATCTGCACGAACCTGGTTGGCGTCTTGTCACATGTCTCTCATTGCATCACATCGCTGTTACTACTACTTCCATTCCGACAAGGAAACTTAACCTTCAACAATAATGAAGTGGTGCATGCTGGTCATTCTGTACCTACTGTTACCGACTCGCGATGCATGACGCCTGTTACTTCGCCGCGGCGACCTCCCAGCTATCAGTGCCATGCAACCATGCTCTTTATCTTCGACTTCCCAAAGGATCCTCGTTGGTGCTGTGTTTTAGATTTTATAATTGGCAATAAATAACTTTATAATTAATTGTAAAAATTGTATTCAAAATTTAATATTTATAATATAACACAATCATTTCGTTAAGATTTTCGTGAGACTGTAACGTGGAAACACTTACACATCTCAATGAAAGTATATAGACGACTCTGCTAGCGCTTACTTTATGTTTTAATAAGTGTTAAGGGAATCAGGTCAAAGTCATCATTCCATCCATCTCGTGGCTGCGGCCGAATGATAAACGCTGTCTCATATACTATTGCTATTTGTTCTTCTACGCAGCTTGCACGGAGCATGATCGTGAGTATGATTTTGTCGTTCAGTTACGACTTCTGTATTCTGCCGTCACCGCATTTAGCGTCACTATGATGTTGCCCAAATACGTTTATATTTAAACACTGACTGATAGAATTATCTAAATTATTTGTAGTCCTAGTCTTAGTCCTAGTTCTAAAACAAATCAGTCGAATGTAAGTAACGGCAACATCTTCGTGCCTTGAAGCTAAATTAGTAGTTTAGTTTACTAATTATACTATAACACAAGAAAGTAAGCTCATCATGAGCACTGAGTGCTGATATTATACACGTACGAGTACGTACATTTGAAGGCATGCAGTAGTACGTTCTACCAATTACTTTTAGGTACGAAACAGTTTGTGAATTGTGTTCTTGTCATTTAATTCGGCAAGATATTTTTAAGTATTACTCTTTAAATTTATATTTTCTTCTATTCCCACCGCTTGAAAAATGCTTGAAACTAAGTTTATCCATAATATTTATTTGAAGTAATCGTCCGTTTTGAAATAAACAACTATTAATGTTATTACTATTAATGTTATATCTTAAACCTTTTCACGAGTATTTTAAAAAGAAATTATACTTCCCTATTCCATTTATTTCCTAAGAATTTAATGGGGCAATTTACCAAAAAATACCTGTTGAATACCGTTTGCCACTTGGTGCGGTACGTCCATGTAGCAATACACATCTCGCATGAACTTTTACTTGGGCACTATTGAAATTCCCTTTAAGAAAAAATGTAATGTATCATTGCATGGGATAATGAAAGCGGTGTTCGAAGCGAAGCTTGGTTGTTAGGGCAGATGTTACAATAATATGATGGGTGTAGGGTGGTTCGATGCCGAATACGTCATCGAGCGTTCCGTTCTTGCTGACGTCATCAATGCAGTCAATCCGCTCGCGGCGGCCGTCGACGTGCCTCAGCGGCTCCCAGGGCTCCGGCATCCTGCAGCAGATCAGCAGCGGCATGGTAAGGCACCTCCCGGTCGGCTCCCATGGTAGTGCACCGCACGCTCCACAGCCCTGGGGCGCTTTGCAGGGCGCCACGTCCGCAGGGTACAGCGCTCTGCGGCACACTGCGATGGCAGTCAGGAAGTGCCCCTCTTTAAATATCACTCTGACTCGTTAAATCTCACCCACTCGTTATGGTGCATTTACATAGTTGGCAAGCTTCCACATCCTCCAAGCACTAACACTTGCTTACGACGTCTGGTACAGGCTCGGTTCGTGTTTGTTCATGCCCACAACTAGCACTGACCGACAATAGTATCCGTCACCAGCTGGTGTGTGTGGACGCTTGCTAAGCCTTGCCATTGAAACTATAACGGACCGAAGGCGCCCTGATTTTCTTGGTGACATGTTTACACAGTCGTAGGGGATTAACCACCGTTACCTATTTTTTCTGTTGTTTCTAATATTTTCTATCATTTTAAAGCTTCTGCTTATATTTTTTTAATAAAATATTGTAATTGTCATAATATTTTATTTCAATGAAGATATAAATAAATAATTAACTTGGTAATTTTTAAATAACAACCTCCTCTTGTGATGTTAAGTTATTTCTCTAAGTTGAACCCCAATAAATCCTTGACGGGTGTGTGTAAACACTGCCGGGCGAGTGGGCGGGGTTGAGCACTGTCCGATCCCTTCATGTTCAGTAGTTCTACCATCGTTGTTGTCAAGTGTCTACGTCACATTAGTTTGCATTTGAGATCCACTATTACATATTATTCTTGTTAACGAAAAACTCACTTGTGTTTCCAAAATGAAGACTGATTCGCTTTTTAGAAACTATCTAAATTTTCTTTGTACTTCTAATGTATGTTGCGGTAAGATGAAACCTGGTATTGGAAAAGCTTTAATTGATATAATGTGGACATATCACTCCTACATTGATTGCAAACGTGAATTTAATGTCCAATTATATTGAACACTTAGAAATTTTAAATATTTGAAATATACAAGTATTGAGAGCCGTCACCGAAGTGATGTTATACAGTAGAGTGTTGTACGAGTATATGTACTGTGATATGGTATTGTTGTACTGAAGATTATATGAAGATTACTTCTTCTTTGTTAATTTGACCCAACTCCTGGGCTCGACCTCATGTGCCAAACACAGGCTTAAAAAGCTCCAGATGTTTAAATATATTCGATAATATTAATTAAAACTAGATCAACTTACTTGATTGTACTATATACAATACAATCAAGTAAGTTGATTTAGATTTAGATAAAATGTATTCTTACTGGAAAGCAACACTTTGACTTAGTGCACGTTAACTCCACTTTGTACGTCTTTATAGTGTCATTTTGAAATCTTGCATATATTTCCAAGTAAAGCTATATATATAGACATGTACATACTTGTGTATATTTATTATATATTTACATATATTAGTTAATATAATATTTACATTTTTGTTTCTTTTTGTACCATAATGTTGATGCTCAAAGTAAATTATTTTTTTCATATTATTCATAGAAATGATAACATACTGTTTGTTATACAACAAAAGATTTCAATTTAAATTCTATACAAGTAAAGTAATAAAAAAGTATAAATGACTATAACAGGTTCCTTCAAGATTAGTGTCATTGTTTTTTTAAATTGTTACATTAGACATTTGACTGACCATCTCAAACCTGTTGTTTGTTTGTGGGTGCTCATTTGCCATTGGTACCATTTGATCAAAACATTATATAAAATCCGTTGTTTGTTCGAACCATCAACTAATAGTGAATGATATATCATTATAATATATTTCATAATCCCCGTAGTTTGCTTTGGCTTGTGAGTGCGATGTGTAGCTCGGTAGACTAGTGCCTGCGCGCGGAATGCGGCGGTCGCGACCACCATTTCCCGGTGTGGGATTATTAGCGATGTTCGACTCGGTACTATTATATCAAAATTTAAATCAATTTTTTTAGTTAAATTAAAATTGAAGAAGTGAAAGATACCAAATTTCAACCAGCTAAAACGATAAAACGAGATCGAGTCGAGCTGCGTCAATAACTCGGTCGGGGTCTCGCTGGGGCGTAGGTTTTAATGAGTGTTTATGGTTGCTTCCAGCACCAGCTGTTTTCCGGGCGTACGTAAAGAGTGTAGAGGGAGGTAACGGGAGGGAGTGTATTTGGGAGGGAGTGTATACGTTTAGTAGAGGGGAGCGGGGAACGACGCGCCCGCACCATCGCGCTCCCTGCTCTAAAACATTCAAACATTTTAAACTACATTCGCCACTCACCAACCATTGTACACGCTTCAGAGGACTAAATCGGTTAATTAATTTTTGACGTCCAAATTTTGCATGACCACGAGATTGAGTCTGACCACCAGAGACTGACTGCACACGCCCCATCTAACATAACATGGTCGCTTGCACTCACTATCACTTACCTACAATGAAACCTACAATGTTTTGTTTTTACAAAATCTTGAGGGAATCGTCGTGGTTTATTGTATTTAGAAAGTTAATTAGGCGAATATAACGCGTTTATGTTAATATTAAATAATAAATTGGCTTTTAAAATACAAACAGACAGCGCTACAATATATTATCCTAACATTAAGTTGTAAGGCTTGAAAAGATGGAAGGGATGAACAGTTCAATATTTGAGTGTAGGAAGGTGGATATGGTGAGGTCACCAAACATACTCATTAAACTATAATACCTAGTAAACGGTCTGTGATTTTAAAGATATTCTTAATTTTTAGATCTCTTGTCTTCTTTATTCAGTATTTTTTTAGTTTTCATTTCGTGTAAAATTGGCTTTCGGTCTTCGCAATATTAATATTTTTCAAATATAAGAAAGGAACCCAAATTTCCAGTTTATTGAATTAAGTTTTTTTTCATTACACTTTAAATAATTAATTTTGAAATATTGTTTAGTATGTTTATTTGAAGCGAAGCTTAGAAGGATTCATCGTACATCGTACGATGCTAGGTTAAGAATGTCCAGAAAGTGAGAAATAGGAATATACTGTACAGCTCGGTATTTAAGACTTTCGTATTATATATATAAATAATTTTTATAATATATTAACGTTGTGAATCTTTTAAAAGAAACTTTGCCTTCATTGTTATTGATCTTACATATAATCTATATAAATTCTATAAAATAATTTTAATATACTACTGTAACATATTATTATATTTATATGTACATAATATATATGATATAGTATAAAACTGATATATATTTAATAACCAGTGGGCCCGTGCGGGACTACGCCCGCTTGAAATATAAATACCTAATAACAAAAAGAAATTGAAAACTAAAGATTCAGTCAATTCAGTAAAACAGTTGTATACAATAATTGTTACGGCAATTAGCAAATTTGTCGAACCAAGTACTTTAAATTGACATAACTTGTTTATTTATGAACTGATTGTAATAAAACCCTTTATGTTTTCGGAAGCTTTACAGAATCCAATAGTGAAAATCGCATCTAAATCGGTTAAGCCGCTTCTGAGATTAGCGATAACAAACGCACAAACAAACAGACAAAAATCATTGTTTTGGGTTCTATTAGGTTATTAAATATCTTCCGATCCTTTTACGATTTTATTATATTTATAGATATAGATGAGGGTGGAGCGAGTATTAGATCTCAAACGAAATTTAAAAGTAAGCGTAAGCGAAGTGATGTAGTTAAGGTTTTTGTGGGATAATATTCTTGTTAGTTCGCAATAATATATCTGTTATGTATATATTTCAAAATTTTAATGAATTTAACTTTAACTTGATCGACTTTAATTAGAAGTGGTTATCTACTCTAATGTCATAAGGTATTGTGCCTACTTAACTACGGTACAGTTAAAATAGGTTGGTTAAATTTTCCGTAACTTATTTTTATCGTCTATCTTCTGACTGTTTACATATGTATATATACACGCATATTATTCTCTTGCCCTTTCCCAAAGTTTTCTCTTTAAATATATTTAAATAAATTTGTAAGACTTGAACGTGCTACCTTGTGATCTTTCTACTCGAAGCATATATACCTATAATATATTTTCTCTACGCCCCGACGCTTCAAGCGAGGGCCTCTTCTAATCTAAGATGTGAGCTTACGAAACTACTTTAGACTCTATTTCTTATTTTTTTATTTTTTAGGAGAGTTTTCTTTATACACTTATATATTTATATCTCTACTAATACAACCTAAAGCTTTAAACTCACTCGTCACTGACAATATGTAGATATAATCTTCTCATGTCACACTTCTCTCTTGGAACATATTGTTAAATGAACAGAGGAGATATTACACTGTCGTCAATGAAAATGAACAATTAGTGAAGTTTAAAAGTTTTTTGAGGACTTGTGTAACGTCTCCAGTGGACTAGGTTCCATAATGTAATACATACTCACCTATCAAAGTTTATTCATATATAAACAAATATTAAATTATATCAGCATCTAAATGTTAATGTATCTTTAACCGTTTATCATAGAAGCAATTTGTCGTTTCAAAACATATATCAGTAGATCCCACATATTAATATTTATTGTGATTAGATATAAGGACATCGGTAACATAATTGAAGTCATTGTATGTATGTTGAAATTGAAATTGAAATTTTCCTAAAATAACTCTCTAAATAACATATTTGAGTAGTTTTGATGTTATATATATTAATTATTAAACTATATGAAGAGATTTATGCAAAATGTTTAGATATATAATTAATTAACAATATTTACCATTACGCAAAGATATATTGTATTTAATCAAATAAATAAATGAATATATTATTGAATGTTTTAACTTGATAGATATATTTTGTTGTCACTCAATCTGTGTATACGTGGAAGTAGAAATGAATAAAAAATTTTAAAAATCCAATATGGTGTTTTTTTTTAATTATTCCGTTGTAGATTAATATATTTAGTACAGTTATTTTTATTTTAACACCACGCTGTATCCCGCACATAACAGGATGTACAGAGAGAACCTGGGAATCTGTTAAGACACTTCCGCCGATTTTCCGCCGAAAGTGGCAGAACTCAACACTTTACTTTGGCTCGTTACCCTAGCGAGGAAATGAAAATATTAATTATTTCGATCCCCTAAGATGGAATCGAACCTACAATTATATGAAGATTATATGCTGGAGATAATCTCTATATATAATAAAACAGTAAAAATATTTTGTGTGTACATTTAGTATTTTTGTGACTGAAATGGATAGAGGGACACTTAAAAACAATAATAAGCAAAATTATTTTTTTTAATTTCTTGTCTGTCTATGTATGGTCAGGATACTCTCTGAAAGTACTGAACCGATTTACGTAAAATTTTCACCAATTTCTTTGTTTTAACCCAGCTTAACATCTTAAATTTGTTTATAAAATATATTAAAAAAAGTTAGTCATTTGAATGAACTCGAGGCATGAGTTTGTCTACTAATATATAGCAATCTATATCTACACTTATAATAAAACTATTTGTATGTAATAAAAACGTATTTTTAACCGACTTTAAAACAAGGAGGGGGTTCTCAACTCACATTTTCGATTCGATATTTGATTAATTTATTCGATTAATTATTTTGGATTCGATTTCGATATTGGATTATAAAGTACAAAAATCGAATCGAATAAACTTCTTACCCCAATCAATAATTCAACATTTAAGGCTCTTTCTGAACGAGTAAATTAAATTATTCATTAACATCTACACATTTGACTGTCAATTCTGTTTATTAAATGAATAATCATGTAGTTCAAGTGGGCGAATCCGCGGGGGGGCCGCTAGTGATATCTAAGCTAGCTAGCCCCACATTGAATACAGCGATCTATGGACAGATAGGAAATTTAAAGAAAACACAAGAAATTTGCAAAATAATATTTAAGATATAATTAACACCCATTGAGCTTAGAACATCGATAACATCAAGTATAATAATCACCATTACTAAATAATTGAGGCCGTCGTGGCGCAGCGGGACAAGGGTGTGGCTGTAACGTGACGGTTGTGGGTTCGATCCCCACTCGGGGAAGTGAAATATTTTTGAAAATATTAGTGAAATATTTTCATTTCTTCGCTCTGGTGTCGAGGCAAAGCACGGCGTTGAGTTCTGCCCCTCAACACGCAATGCCTCCAAAATTTGGCAGAAAGTGGGGAACAGAGTCTCTTAACACTAGGTTCCCTCTGCCTACCCTGCTGTGTGCGGGATACAGCGTGAAGCTGATTTTTTTTGATTACTAAATAAATATTAGATAAAACAGTTAATGCTATTAAGTCTATAAAAAATAAATACTTTGTTTATTAGACAATATGTGTAATATCCAAAATAAATTCCCTAGCACCAATATAACAAAGACAACAAAAATCTCCCATGTACAGAACAGTCGACTAGTCGTGACAACCTTGGAAGTATCAGTCACAAAACGCTATTTTTCTTACTTTTTATTATTTTCTTTCGGAAATTTCCAAACTAACTCTGAGAGCCAAAAAGCTGAGGCCCACCAGCTGCGACGTCCTGTTGCGGCATAGCAGCGGCAGCACCTTGTGGTATTTCCTCCATACTCATCATCACTTCCACACCACCTAGCGTACCAGCTTGGCCCATACCACGGAATAGGTTCTCGAAATCTGCAGGAAAATTGGTTGAAAAATGTATACTTAGGAGACTTCTGTGCTACAAATGTCAACTGTCAAATATAGTACTGCAATGTGTCAATGTCGCTGTCAATATCATTTTGACATCCCGCTCTTTTTTTATTTTATTATTAAGTTACTAATTTAAGCGGGAAGACGTATTTGGCCCTCATATACTTGAGGTTACACGCGTTGTAGTCGATGTGATTTGTTACTAGGTTGTTAATAGATAATTATTAGCAAGTTATAAAGTAATTTAAATGTTTTAATTAATAAATATTGTGAATTGGTTAAAAGAGCTGCTATAATTAACACTGAGTAAATACCTATATGTGTTTTCGAATGTTGTTGGTGTTTTATATAAGTTTCTAGTTATATAAACTTCAGTTTATAGTTATTTTGATTTTTAATAAATAAGATTGTATTTGTAACATTAGTGTTGTGTAGTTTTCTTTTGATATTTCACTTCTGAAACCTAATTGTATTATAAATTAAATCGATACTATTTTAGTTAGGTCTAATCGTAGTGGCGTAGATAGGGGGGTGCGAGCGGTGCGGTCGCACTGGGCATCAAAAGGAAAGAGGCATCAAAGTCGACGATTATTTTTTTTAAAGGTAGCCAATGTCACATTTTAGTGTCTGACACTTGATCTACGTGACAGTAGAAGACATTTTGTTTTTTTTTTCTTTTTAGACCTTAGACCATCAAGGCATCAAGTCCTCTTAGCCGCACCGGGCATCAAAAGGAAAGGGGCATCAAAGTTGACGGAGATTTTTTTTTTAAGGTAGCCAATGTCACATTTTAGTGTCTGACACTTGACCTACGTGAGAGTAGAAGACACTTTGTTTTTTTTTTAGACCTTAGACCATTTTAAAGGGCATCAAGTCCCCTAAGCCGCACCGGGCTGCAAATACCCTAGCTACGCTACTATCTAATCGCCTATATTTTGGTAGTAAATAAATTTTAGGTAACCAGACTTATGGTCAATTTATTGACATGTTTAGTTGTGCATATAATATATAACATTTTATTTTTTATTTTTTTAAATAATCTTTCTTAATATGTATTCAAATGCATATTTACTTTAATTTTTTATAGGTCTTAAAATAAAATACACGTATACAGGGTGGAAGAGGCAGCGCTTCTTTTATTTAAACTGCATATAGGGTAATATATTTCAAATCCACACCTAAGAAATTAATCAAGGTACCTCAACAGTTTGGACTTAGGATTTTTTTTTCATTTCACGATTTTTATCCATACCTGTATTTTGTGTCACGCACACATACGTATGTGACGTTGCCGCTTTGACAGGTAAGTGTGTGCGTGCCTATGTTATACTTTACAAATGGCGTTTTATTTTAAAACGATATTTTTATTATTTATTTTGTTTGAAAAAATAACTTTTTCATTTTTGGGAATTATTTTTTTTCCGAATTATAATAGGCTTTTATAGAGTAGTTAAAACTGTGGTTTCATTTAAAGTGGTGCAGACAATTCCACCCTGTATAAGTTAGATAGTAACAATCGTGTCTTACTGAGCTTACTATATATAACAATGATCAAGTAAATAAATGTTGTATATTGGTTTATAAAATATAATTACAACGAATTTATTGATGACACTACCTTACAAAACAACGAGAAGAGAGACAAATTAATAAATTTGCATGTTATTAAATATTAATAGATTTAAGCAGATTGAATTATTTGAAATTAAATATCAATGGACAAATATCAATTTAATTTATAATTCCATTTTATTACCGGACATGTTCATTTATTTAAGATACATAATTTTTATCAGGGTCTGTTATCTCCTATATAAAAAGTTATGCCTGCACACATAGCTATTCTTTGGCTGTGTGTGTTTGGTGCTATAAATGGCATTAGTTCATTCCACGTTACGTTTAGGCGTGTCCATCCCAGGCTACTTGTTACAAGTTACAAGTTTCAAACTTACTTTCACATTACTATTTTAATTTTGTGTACCAACCATCTATCATCATCATCAAGTATATTTTCCTTGTACTTAAGATACATAATTTTTATTATAAAGCAGATTAAAAAATTTTAGCGTGCCTTAGTTATCTATGGTATATCGATTGACATATTGGATAAAATTGAAGTGGCAATACTGAAACTATTGCGTAAATTGTTAAATCCACTTATGATAAATTATTTATTAATAAATACAACTGAAAATAACATGTTAATAGTAATTAAAATAATATGAAAGAATTAAAAATAATTCCCTCTTGACTCTGTTAACACATTTTGAACTGGCTGACAGCACTGTATGACATTTATTTAGGGTTGATGACTATATTTTGAACGGTTTTAGTGTTAATGCTAAGTGCTAACCCTATTTCTGACATACTTGTTGTTGTTGCTTAATGCTTTCCTAATGTTTACACTTTCCCGAATGTAATTCTATTGATCTTTCCACCTCCTGTTTTATAAAATCTTACAGCGCATGATCAAGCATCTTTGTGCAATTCTGCTGCGTTAAGCGTTCGTGCTCGAAGCATATATTTGTTGTTGCGAATTCTGTGTATTACTTTAAAATCCTAAAAGAGCTTAAAAGAAGTAACCATTCTGTCCAAGATGGCCTCAGCTCCTGAGCCAGATCCCCTGCCGTCGGGATGGGAAGCTAGAAAAAGCCGAAGCACTGGTAAGAAAAATTATGCCTTTTGTGATATTGATTTGTCTTTGACAGACATATAATTTATTACTGTTATTTCTCAAATAAATAGATTTACCTGGTGTTTTTTATTCTAAATTATATAGAATAGGATTCTATCCTTATTTCGGTTATTGTAATTGTTACAGCCACTTGGAAACATACTTATGTAAAAAAAGTTATTAAAATTTGTGTTTCTTTTCATTTATGTCAAAATTAATATCAATGATATCTCTCTATCCATTTTTTTGATGTTAGGTACATTCAACCTACACCATCATGCTCAAGCATACACTTATAATACATAGAAAAATATGTTGTTTCACTTATATATTAAAAAGTTTGAATACAAAACAAATAAACATATAATACAAAACTAAACTAAAATAATTAAAATATATGAATTAAACTAATACAGATTTTAAATAACAATGTATCAGAGTACATCCTGTACCTAAAGGTACATGTATGGCCTGGGCAAGCTTAATTGATTTACCTAGGGGTGAGTCGAGCCACCCTACCCCTATGCACTGAGATCGTTGCCTGGCAACCCCAATCAATATTGCACCGCAAATGTCCGCTGTAATTGTGTATTTTGTTGCTGTGAGAGATAATATTATGAAATGACTACTATGTCTCTTTAGAATTATTAAACAAATTAAATATTAAATTAATTGTTTATACTGCTAGAGTTATTGTGTAACACTACAGCGTCTGACGATAAATGTGATAGTTATAGATTGAATTCCTATTGGGCGAAAATAAATTATGTTGGCTCTTGTGACAAGTCAAATTGTGCTGTTGATTTTCATCACTCATCTTGCAATGTAGAAATTGGATAGCAATTTAATGCAAATATAAATTTGATATAATGAAACTTATCGAACTGCAGGACTTACAGAAACTTAACAACAAAGATGTTCATTCATACATAATAGGTAGTAAAATAAAATAGGGCTTATTCCTATTTAAAAGTAACAATTATAACTAAAAATAAGAATTGTATCACCTAATATTTACTACCACACATTTACTTACAGGCTTAACATATTACCTGAACACCCACACCAAGAGATCCCAATGGGACAAGCCGACGTCCCCAGCTCCTCGCAAGGAGCAGGAGGAGGATGAGGCCAACCCTAGCCAGATCCAGTGCAGCCATATCCTGGTGAAACATGCGGGCAGTCGCCGCCCGGCCTCCTGGCGTAACGACAACATTGTATGCACTAAGGAAGAGGCATTGGAGACTATTAAAGGTATGTTTATTGTAGATTTTATTAGGATGTTCCATCTGCTTGACTTTCAGTTGACTTAACATCTGGGCAGATTTTTATATGTATATAATTTTTTGTGTGACATTAAGTTCTGCCACTTTGTTAAGTTGCTGTGTGTTCACAAAATCTTGAATATTGGGTAGTATGTGGAGGACAGAGTCTCTGTCTACCCAATTAAATGATGTGGAGCTAACAACAGAGTTATATATTAAACATGTTATTATAACATATTATTATTTTTTATATTATTTCACAGTCAGAAACTGACTAACACATTTTTAAACAAATTATGACATGATATTCTAAATTCACCCCACATACTTCTATTATTCTTATACATATTCTTACAGAGTACCGACGTAAAATCGTGGACAGGGAGACTACATTTGTGGAGATAGCCAAGCAGTTCTCCGACTGCTCATCTGCCAAGCATGATGGCGACTTGGGTCGTTTCAAGCGAGGCCAGATGCAACGTCCTTTCGAGGAAGCTGCCTTTGCTCTACGAGTTGGACAGTTGAGCCAGGTCATCGACACCGACTCTGGCTACCATATTATCTTGAGAACAGCTTAAGTAGCTGATGAAATCTCGTCGCAAACCTGATTTCATAAGTAGATTCACGGTAACCCGACAAACGTTTTGTATGAAGTCTGATGGAGTGTTTCTGAATAAGACTACCATACTGTCGTCGAGTTGGATGCTCTGATGTTAGTCTTTTTGAACTCTTGCGCATTGTACATTTGGGAAGAAAAAATAATATAAGAAAAAGAGAATTACAGCTAACGTTACGGCGGCCACGACACACTCAACTGCTCACAAGTTACAACTTGTTCTATCATGCATTCATGGAAGTTTGCCAATTTTTTTATTTACAATCAACAATGATAGGCATGTCGGATTACCGCAGATCCACTGTATAAGTGTTTACTTGATTGCATGTTCAGATTTTATTGGTTAAAGAAAAACAAGTAAAAACCATAAAAAATACTTTGTTTCAGATTTAAACGAAATATGTAGAACAATAGTTTCAAGGCTTCAAAATTGTATTTTTCTTTTTTGAAATATTGATTTTTTAGTATGGACATGTCAATCAAGTCCCCCCCTATTCCAAGCTTGATATTCTCCCCTAATTTCTCGCATATATAATCATAAATTATTATATATTTTATACATTAATCTATTTACTTGGAGTTTCCATAGTATTTCCATAGTGTTGCACCATTATTATTTTAAAACAAGCAAAGTAAATTTATTTTATTACATTATTTCTATATAAGATTATTTTTATAATATTTTATGGTAACATGCAAGTTTTTTAACTAAAAAAATTTGGAAATATTTACTTACTATCTATTTAGAATTAGAAGAAAAAATGTAATTAAGATTTTATTACTTTAAATACTTACTGAAATATTATTATATTATTTTTGACAATTTTCCATTTATATTATTATTTATAATTAGTTAAGAATTTGATGAATTTAACTTTAACTTTGATAAATTAGTATTAGACAAGTTAAAAATCTTTTATTTATTATAAAAAAAAGAAGACGGTATATTATATGATTTATTTTCTATCATATTGTTTAAGGGACATACACAGGCTAGAAGAAAATATATAGTGCCAAATGTAGCGATCCTGGCTCTTACATTTTTTTTTATTAAAAAAAAGTATACTACTTTTTTAAATCTTTATTTTCCTGACAACTTTCTAAAATTGCACAATTTATATTTGAAATTTATTAATAGACTTGGCTTCGTAGTCGTAGGTACTTAGGTATTAAATGTGCAGATTTAGAGGCATTTTTAAATTATCATATAAGCCGGCCAAGCCGTTCCTAAGATAACTGTCGCGGTATGTCCCACTGTTGAATATGTATTACCCAAATGATATTCTGCAGAAATATATGTATATTATTATATTGGTGTTTTGTTTATGTCCTAAGTATTTGAGAGAGAGAAATATTAATAAAGGCCAGATACCGATTTTTTTTTTGTTGCCAAGCCGTGCATTTGCTGGCAGTCTAAATATTAATCTTTTACTTTTAAAAGTTATAGGTAAGTTACATTACGCGATAATAGTGTGGGACTTTGATGTTTGGGTTTTGTTTTGTTTCTTAGGTTAGGTTATATCAAATTAAAATAGATATTTTTTAACAAACACATTTACAATATTCCTTGGTCATTTTTGTCACTTCTATTTTAAAGGTCATAATTGATAGGTTGAAGCCTTTGTGGTAGAGTAGTGTCAAGAGAAGTAGGTAATTTATTAGGCTACTAATGTTTAGGCATAATATTATCAAGATTTCATAATCAGCCAAAAATGCATTTTATTTTCATTATACGTCAAATCTATGCATTTAGAGTGCATCTACTAAATTAGTAATTGTAGATTGAAATTCAATTCAAAAAGTTTAACAAAATTTCACAAAAAAAATAATTACCTATAAAATGTAGGGAAAATAAAACACCATTTGCTTCTTACACATTTAATATGAGCTATAGAACAATTTAAAACGTAAACCACAAGAGGTACGCATATTACAACTGTACCAGACCCACGTCCGTCGATAAAACAAGACTTACACGCAAAATTATATAACCTTTTAGTTCATTAAAAAAAATATTTATTAAGCCATGGGTAGTTTAAAAACTATAATTAAAAAAAAAATACATTTAACTTGACATTTACCTAATGATATCTAAGCTAGCTAGCCCTAGACTGAATACAGCGATCTATGGAAAGAGAGGAAATTTAAAGAAAAACAAGAAATTTGCAAATTAATATTCAAAATATAATTAACACCCATTGAGCTTAGAACATCGATAACATCAAGTATAATTAATAATGTTTATAATTAATAATTGGTTATATTATTTAATTGTAATATGTATGTCACCGTATAACTGTCAGTTCATAATTTTACGCATTCGCTAAACGCGAAATTGTAATATATCGATAATTTGTGAACCGACATTGTCAAACGCAACAAAACTTTGTGTTCACAACGCGTATTGCTTCGCGTTATCGCTTTGAAGGGCGACCAGAGCTTAAACAGTTTAGTTTAGTTTCGATAGTTAATAATTTCGCGCGTAAAATTATGAATTAACGATTTTTATAATCTTACGGTGACATATATATAGGGGAGGTTTTCCCTAAGAGAATGAAACTAGGCAAGCTTGAAATGCTTTTTTTAATTCTCATACAGATAGTAAAATATTTTTAGTTAATTTTAAAAATGGAAAAACATTTAAATTAAAAAAATCTTAGAAAGGTTATCCAGATTAGTATTAGAAATCAGCATTTCAAGCTTTTACATGACTAAGATAATATATATATAATATCAATAATATTTATAATAACATAAGAATAATAATAATCAGTAATAGTTTAATACATTAAAAAAATCAATTGAAATGGGACATTTAAAACTATTATGAAACTGTACAGAGTCTAAATAAATATTTAATAATGTAATAAAATATTTTCTTTATGATTAAAACAATTGAAACACCAATCGAAGACCTAAGGTCACTTCACTACTTGAATTAACTATTGTTTTTTATCTATATTAATACATTATGTTTTTTATTAAAACAAAATTTTTAAACAGGTTTAGTTCATTGCCATTTTGTAACGGATTTCCGTTGCTTGTACATTTTTTGAAGTCCATCTTCCATACTACGGGAGCAATTTCAGTTGAAATTACTTGCGGCAAAAGCCATTACATTTTCTACATTACATTGAAGTTAAAAAGTTAATATAATATAATAAATTTTAAATAAATAAATAAATTGATTAAATTAAGTAACTTAAATTTTTATTAAATCAGTTAATATGATAATAATAATTAAAAAAATTTAGTCAATTATAAAAAAAATAAAATCAATTCATAAAAATAAAATAAAGTATAAAATAAATAAAAAATAATAAATAAATTACAAAATATAAAAAATCGCGAAGGTCATCCGGATGAGAATGGCCGTACAATTTACCCGTACATTATATGAGACTGAAAGTTCATACGATTTCATTGAAAGCTCAATAATTAAGGCCATTTTTGTATTAAAATGTTTTAGTGTCGATTTAATCACCTGTTTCGTTTATTATTATTTCTATAATTAACTATAATCTTATTTTAAAATATTTTTAAAATTTTAATACATTGAAATTCAAATCTTATAAACAGAATTTTATTTAGCTATTATCGTGGTGTTTATTTACCAATTATATGTACATGTGTATTTATCAGTTTCCACTTCAATATTGATACAGATAGTAATTTTAGTCATAACCATTTAAACATATTATTCGTCAGTATTATTAAAATTGTAATATTTCTAAGAATTATTATTATTTATACATTCATATTATTTACAATGAATATTCTATAGGTTACTGATAAAATTTAAAAAACATATAAATCAATTTAGAACCACGAATTTAGGTCCATTTTTATACGGTGTTAGCTCAAAAAAGCAAAAAAATAAACAAATTCCACTACAGTATATCAGTATGTATGTACACATTCAACGATATTTCACATAAAACAGGTAACCAAATAGACACATTAGTTTAATCTTTACAGTAAGGTAAGAACATAATGACATTTAGTTATGAGTACAGCACGATCGACGAGTCTTGACCGTCTTCAAGTTACCTGTAGATGGTGGTGCAGATTGAATTTTACAAAGTTCAGAGATCCCATGACTCGTCAACCGTACTACACATTAGACAAACTCTGAGTTAACTTTTTAACTTATTTTAATATATAAAACCATCCCACGCTACAGGGTGCGCCCTATTCGTCGCCGCTCGGTTGCTTCTCTGTTGATTTCTGCGTGCTGGGCCTGAATATGGGAAAAATGTAAATATTGTATTCAATTGTAGTTTTAGTTTCATTTATGTAGCTTTGAGAGTAATTTTATGCCGGGTAGTCTGTGCCCACCCCAGAATAAAATATCTCTAGAAGCGCCCATGCTGCTTACTGAGATTAGCACGCTTAATCAAACTGAAAATTCAGAACAAAAGCTCAGAAGACTTAGAGACTTAGTCAGAAGACTAGAATATTAATATAGATAGTATAAACACGAATTGAGAGTTCGTGTAATACCTGGGCTGCCTGAGGAAGCGCGCGGTGGCCACCAGCCTCGCTGGCTCGTACTCGTCGTCGGCGGCAGCACGCGCCCTCGCCAGCGCGCGCACCTGCTCTTTGAATGCCGCGCGCAGCTCCGAGTGGGAAGTCAGCTGCTCTGATATCTCGCCTACGCTCTCTGTTATATTCAGTTTATATGTTAATATACAATAAATAAATAATTTAACCTATATTGCCAAATAAAATGTTTAGAACTCACCACCAATCAATCCGTCCAGAGTGGTAGGCGGTCGCGACTGTCGCACGCACCGGCGTTTCTTCGGCGGCATGCCGGACAGGTACGCATCGCTGTAAGGCTCGGAGGACTCGCTCTGCCGCTCCAAGTCCCTGGTGAAAGTGGGTACCCAGTCCTCGCCCCAGTGCTGCGCTATCTGCGCAGGTGGTACCTACAACAGTATTGAAATAGAACCCCCACCAACAGGGCACGGATGCACGTGTGGATACCTGGGTACCTGTTTGCTCACAAAATCTTAAATAAATATAGCAAAACAGTCTATAGGTATACAAGCGAGCTTATAGCTTGACTTTTAGCCAAATGTAGCTAATACCATATATTCTTAGTAAAACAATTTAATAAATGATAGCTACAAACAAACACGTTTAGTTAACATTGGGCATCTATTACAAAACTCACTTCTATTATACTTACGAATCTTAGATTACTGGCATCATCCGGGGACGGGGGCGAGGCGGGCGACGCCGGGTTGTTGTGGTTGTTCTCGTTGGTGTGGTTGTTTCGATGGTTGTACCTAATAATGCCACATATATAAGTAAAACATATTTACCATTAAACAAAAAAAACACATCAACATGCAAATTTTTTGTTTAAAAAAGGCAAAACAAATGTCTAAAATAAGGCTAAATCAGTGTAAATGCTGAAGTCCGATGTAGTAAGATAGATCGATATAAAAATCTAGACAATTCAATAAAAAAATAAGAGACCCGAAGACCGAAAATAAAACAAAGTGATGTGATAAGATTGTAAAAAGCCATAAAGTACTTAAATACGACATATCTAGTGTATCGCACACAACAACCGCACATGCACCTATATTATAGGTAGCGTTGCCAGGCGTCTTGAAAAGCCGGACCTAGGTTTTCTTGTTAAGACTCTTGCCAAAATTAAAGGCCGTCCGTTGTCAGATTTTGTTGTTAATTTTGACTGAAGATACTGGCATACTGGCAGGCTGGTTTATCCAACTATTAGGTTTGACAACCTGGCAACCCTCATAAATAGGTCCTACAACGTGTATTTGACCTTACCGGGCTCTGCCCCTGTGCGAGGAGCGGCGGACGATGCCATTGGCCCGCGGGTCAAGCCGATATTGGACATCGGAGCTATAGCTAGTATTAAATTGTATTAGAAACAGTTTTAAACGTTTATAAAATATATGCATAAGTTGACTCTCTTTTTAGGTAAAAAATATTTTTATATAGAATTATTTTATCGACAATACTAATACAATAGTTAATAATTTATATATTTACAAAATAATCTTACGCATTTACCTTATGCTTCCATAACTGTTTCCAATCAACTGGCGCTCAGGGCGACCGGCCAGGTGCGCGCTAAGCATGTAAATGTATGAAAATTAAAATAAAAGGCAGGCGACTCGAATCTTATGACGATATGACGATCGATAAAATGTTATTTAAACGTGATTAATTGGTATATAACAAGATTTACAAAGCTGTAATTACTTTAATCAGCTTTTTTAAAGCGTTATAACTATAATGATTGCTCTAGATAATAGGGGAAGTCCGGGCAATTGCGGTAGGTGCCCGACAAATTTTCTAGAAGCGGATCTAAATAACAAAGTAAAAGAAATCCAATAACAAAATAAAACACAAAAACGCAATATTCTATTGATATAAAAAGGCAGAATGATTTATAAATTAAAATTTTTTTTTTGTGTTTGTTTTTTGATTCATTACTTTTTCAGTATATATATTTTTGTAGTCAAATTATTATCAAAGCTTTATGCTGTTCATATTCTAATATTTATTTCAGAAATATTTATAAAAGATCATCATTATATTTTAAAATTTTACTTTATAAAAAAATATTTAGGATATTTTTAAACCGTTTCCTCAGGATTTTTGTTATAGATATAATAATTTTGCAAATTAATTAAATATAAACTATAACATAAATACGGCATACACAAATATTTGTATTATTGTTTATATTTAATTTAAATGAATGTTGCTACGTCAGCAGTATTCCACGTCTCAGGATAGACTGTTCAAATAAAATAAAAAAAAGCCAGCTAACCCAATAACGGACGTATATATATTATATTGGTGTTTCCACTATAGCCTAAATTGTTAAGGACATTTACCCGAGCTTCCTCTATAAATATGTAATTTAATACTAGAATAATATAAAATTATTTTTCTTTACAATTAAGTAGAATGTTAATTATGATGGAATATTATATTATAGGATTTTTTTCATACGATAATAAATTTGAAAGGACTTTAAATATTTCATAAATATTTTCACCTGATATGCCTTCCGTTAAAATGGTAGTGGTTATGGTGACCATTGGGATTGCCGTGAACATCCGAACGGGAACCGCGAGATGTTCCGGGATGGCTAATAGAAGTATGTTTAGGCTTAAATACTGACCGTTTCATTTATGTAACAATTACAAGATTGGACTTGTTATATATAATATATTATATTTTCAAAGAATTGCGTCACTTGCATACTAAATAGTATAATAGTAATTTAAAATTCTATAGACTCCAGAGCTATATAAAAAAATATAAATATCAAAATAAAGGTAAATGTAATTTAGGCAGCAATGAAATTAGCTAAGTATACTTTAACTATATTCCTACATGTGCAAAAAATACAATTAGTAGTTTATGAAAAATGTATGTGTGTATACTGTATATGTTAATAAGTCATAAATTGTAGAATAATGGTATCTGTAATGAAGTTTAATGTAAGATGTAGAGTAGCTGCTCCATAACTAATAGAACATGTAGGTTGAGTTATGTAGGTGTGTTACTTGAAAATATACGAGCATCACGAACACCATCAGCCTTTGTGGAAACCTTTACAAGTTTCTTTACATTGAGCAAAGCAAGTGTGAATATTTGACTTTTATAAAAATTACATAAAAAATATTTTACTAACATCAATGGAATCATCATATTTTATATAACAAATGTCTGCTTAATTATAGACTTTTTAAAAAGTATTTAATGGATACGTTCATCAAATAAACCATTTTAGCCCATTTTCATCTATCATGAAGTAAAATAAGTTGGACTTGTTTCATTTACCATATCTTATTAAGACGAAATAATAGTAACGAATAGGTTAACGTTCGCTCCGCTCAACGTACTTTTGAGAATTAAGTAAAAATTCTGATTTTGTGTAATGATAATTCTCTGCTGCTTTCATATTCATTAGGTCAAACAATTACCAATATAAATTGTTTAAATTAACAAAATTTTAAACCTCATCCAAATAGATAAAAAATACCAGCACTTAAATTGTCAATGGACTTACTTAGATCCACGATGGGTGCGGCGCCCACGATACCCACGATACGTGTAATGGTGGGACTGATCTGAACGATAAGACGACGAGGACGCCGACGCACTATAAATTACGAAGTATGTACCGTGGGTAAAGTAATAGAAACAATTTTGCTATTATATTATTTTATATTATTTATTTATTTATTATTACTTTATTAATTAATCAGAGAGTAGGTAGGTCAGTTGTCCCCTCCGTCCCCTTCCAGCTTTCTAGAAGTCACAATAGGGATATTTTAAGTCAAAATCAATTCAATAGATTATGACTGAAGGATAAGGATTAATATTATGTAATTAACAATCTAAATTCTTGTGTAAAATTATAAATTTCTATTATTCTACAAGTAAACGACATAGTTAATCTCTTAACTCACTTATTGTGTCTGTTTTCATAGCTACGGTCCGAGCGCGTCGAAGTAACCGTGGATGTAGCGCTATGAAACAAATTTTACGAATATTGGATTTTTTAAA
>JAEBDU010013357.1:2794-26424 GCA_016802625.1 Heliconius numata | reverse complement strand
TAGCTTTTAGTACATTTATCTGCAATATAAAACCGTTTAACTTAAAATTTTTTTTTTACTTTTTTATTTTTAAGTTTTTAGTTTTTATTTCTCATGCTATTCAATTCGTTGAAATGAGGCTCGATGCCTCATTATTGCAAGGTTAATGGAGAATGTTACGAACGACCCCCCCAGAGGTCCAATAGAGGGACAAGGCTATGTACAACAAGATGTGCCTGAATCTTGAGGGGAAAACGCTAACGACATATCATTTTTATCCACCTAGTGCCATACAGTTCTCGGCGCGCTTTTACCTTTTACCTTGGGTGGTACCCCTAGCGACGTATCATTTTTAGGCACCCTATAGCCACACAGTCCTCGACAGGATATCAAATCTTGACTTAGGTGGGAGATTCATATTGTAATTGTGTATAGTATACTGTATTATACTTACCAAGCCCTTTATTTTGATACCCATATTGAAGGGATTGAAAACTACATTATCCGCCATTTTGTAGCAGTGGCCATCTTTGGTTTTGATTTTGTATAGTGCACTGAATTCTACTTGACAAGCCCTTTCATTTGATACCCATATTGATGGGATCGAAAAAACTAACTTGTCCGCCATCTTGTAGCGGCGGCCATCTTGGATTTTGATTTTGTATAGTCCACTGAATTCTGCTTGACAAGCCCTTTCATTTGATACCCGTATTGATAGGATTGAAAAAAACTAACTTGTCCGCCATCTTGTAGTGGCGGCCATCTTGGATTTTGATTTTGTATAGTCCACTGAATTCTACTTGACAAGCCCTTTCATTTGATATCCATATTGATGGGATTGAAAAAAACTAAGTTGTCCGCCATCTTGTAGCGGCGGCCATCTTGGATTCACAATAATATTGAATATGGATAATTGTATTGTCACCAGAATCAAAGGCGTATACCAAATTTCAGATCAATCGGTTAACGGGAAGAGGGTTAAATTTCAATTACTAAATTTGACCCAAACAAACAAACGGGGTGAGCTAAATAAAACCGTTTAAAAATCGTGGTTGTGTGTTCGATTCCCACTAGGAGAAATGAAATGTTTTCTTTTCTCCACTCGGACAGGACTAATATCCGCGATGAGTTATGTGGCTCAACACTACAATGTCTCGAATTCCGGGGGAAAGAAAACAACAGAATGTGTTGACACTAAGATCTCTCCGCTAACCAAACTATATCCAGCGTGAAGCGAAATCATTAATTTTCACTCTCCTCTCATTTTCTACGATATATGATGCACAGTATGTGATCTGAGCGAAGGCTTATTATTAGCAAGTTAACCTTTAAGTTATAAGCCGTGATTTTTATAACATTAATAGCCTTTTCCTACAATCACTAGTTGCAAGGCTAACCCTCGCTCTATACACGATGTTATCAGACCCAACGAGCAGCGTGTCTAACCAACCGATTGAAATGAAACTCACTTAAGTAGATAAGATGTTTCCATGGTTATAGCTTATCAAATATGAACAAAATTTAGAATTTAATCCTTATACATCCTATCCTATCCTATCCTATATCTTATAAAACAAAGTCGCTTTTCGTGTCTGTCTGAACTTTCTAACTCTTCTTCTTCTAAACCACCCAACGGATTTTTATGCGGTTTTCACCATTAGGTCGAGTATTTCTCAGGAAAGGTTTATATATAGTTTATTATTTGTACATTCTTATATAAATTAACATAAATACGACAAATGTGTATAAAGTCCTACCCGTTGAGACACTTTCGCGCATGCGCTGCTTTAATGGTAAGCACTACATGAAAAAAATGTACTAGAGTATTATTCCTCTTAATAAGATCTACAAAAAAGTCCGCGACGGCATATTCGTATCTTTTAAGAATAACGTGTAGTGATCATTTTTCTGTCTAAAAATAATAATTTCAATATATTTTTTATTGTGAGGGATATTTTTCCATAATGGTATTAATCCTTATCCTTTAAAATAATTTTTTAATTTTCTACGTTAAACGAAGATAAAATTTGCTTTTAACACTATTTCGAAATTGCGAATAGTTTTAGAGAAAAACGCATTTAATTATTGACACATCACGCCGTTCATACATCAGCTGTATCGAGTCAAGTTTCACTTATCCCTTACTCTCAGCATATAAATAAGTATATTAATTATGTTGGCCATTTAATGTAGATCAAAACTGTCTTTTACGGTTTTTCATTTTAATAAGTACTTTAGAAGTTGTTACAATATCAAAAAACCCTTGCTGCGAAACGCGCCCCGCGACGTTTTGCTAATACAAGCGCATTACACGCGTCGGTGGTTCAGTGGTAGCATGCTCGCCTGCCAAGCGGGCGGCCCGGGTTCGATTCCCGGCCGATGCAATCTATTTAATTTTCCTCACAGACAGCCACGTAGTGCTTGCTTTTCATCAGGGACAGAATACCCTCTTCAGCATTAACCAAAAACCCGCCTGCCTCTATAGCAACGAAGAATTAGATGCGTTTGCACGTATTTAATAATTGGAGTTGAATGTATTATTTCAGCGCGATATATTTGGTTTCATATTTTTTGTAGTAGTTATTAGTAGGTAGGTTTTTGTTTACAATTTCTTCCGTTTAAAAATAGTCATTTAACTATCTAAAAATAGTCATTTAAATATATTTTAATAAGCACTTGAAAAGATTAATAGCACAGATTTAAAAGTGCTTTGCAAACATACATTATATGAATAATCCAGTAGTAAAAGCGGGCGAAGCCGCAAGAGGGTCGCTAGTATCTTATAAAACAAAGTCGCTTTTCGTGTCTGTCTGAACTTTCTAACTCTTCTTCTTCTAAACCACCCAACGGATTTTAAAGGGAAGGTTTATATATAGTTTATTATTTGTACATTCTTATGAAAATTAACATAAATACGATAAATATGTATAAAGTCCTACCCGTTGAGACACTTTCGCACATGCGCTGCTTTAATGGTAAGTACTACATGAAATTAATGTACTGGAGTATTGTTCCTCTTAATAAGACCTACAAAAAAGTCAGTGAGAGCATATTCGTATCTTTTAAGAATAACGTGTAGTGATCATATTTCTGTCTAAAAATTGTAATTTCAATATATTTTTTATTGTGAGGGATATTTTTCCATAGTGGTATTAATCCTTATCCTTTAAAATACTTTATTAATTTTCTACGTTAAACGAAGATAAAATTTGCTTTTTACACTATTTCGAAATTGCGAATAGTTTTACAGAAAAACGCATTCAATTGTTGACACATCACGCCGTTGACACATCAGCTGTATGTTACTCAAGTTTCACTTATCCCTTACTCTCAGCATATAAATAAGTATATTAGTTACGTTTTTCATTTTAATAAGTACTTTAGAAGTTGTTACAATATCAAAACCGCCGCGCCCGCCTGCCTTACACGCATCGGTGGTTCAGTGGTAGAATGCTCGCCTGCCACGCGGGCGGCCCGGGTTCAATTCCCGGCCGATGCATTCTATTTAATTTTCCTCACAGGCAATCACAAGCTCGAAAAAAAAAACCCGTCTGCCTATATAGCAACGAAGATTTAGATGCGCTTGCACGTATTGGATAATTGGAGTTGAGTGTATTATTTCAGCGTGATATATTTGGTTTCATATTTTTTGTAGTAGTTATCAGTAGGTAGGTTTTTGTTCATAATTTCTTCCGTTTAAAAATAGTAATTTAACTATCTAAAAATAGTCATTTAAATATATTTTAATAAGTACTTGAAAAGATTAGTAGCACAGATTTAAAATTACGGTACCTACTAAAAAATCCTTGTTGTGTAAAACAATTCGAATATTCTTATTGAAACTACGAAAATGCGGGTTGCATTAGGGTTTAATTAATTTTCACATTATCTTAAGTGCTTTGCAAACATACATTATAAGAATAATCCAGTAGTAAAAGCGGGCGAAGCCGCAAGGGGGTCGCTAGTATACTAATATACAAAAAATGTAATGTGGCATAACTCTCATACTTATAGCTGCTATGCCACAGGTATGTGGTATTAGTAAGACACATCGCAAAAAGTATCTAAAGAAATGTCGAAATTGTATAACTTCTCATGAACAGCGTCTTTCCGCTTCCATTTTAGTGAAATTGTTTGTTGAGCGGCGCTCAACGCCGCGCCTTGTCTACGTAAGCCATACTTATAGCTTTTGCAGCACGGGGTCGTGGGTGGCGGTGATCACTTACCATCAGGTGACCCAGACGCTTGTTTGCCTTGTTTTTTTTTCATAAAAAAAACTTATAATATATAAACATTCCTCTAGCCTTGAATTGAACCCACAAACATCGTGTCTACAGTCATACACTGTTGCACTGTGTTATAATAGTCTTAAGTCTAGTAAAAGTTACTTTTAAAATATATATGTCTATTGTATAAAAATAGAGAGACAGTTGAAAACAATTCAAGAGTTTCCTATAGGGAAATCATGTATACGCTCGTTTGATTGTACCTGCCTTAATGAATTTTTGTCCGCTTTTGTGAATTAGATTTTAATTCAAAATATATTAGAAAATAATAAATCAGTACTACATACATAGATATACTGAAATATAGAACTTTTTACTAATATGACGACTTTATTCATCATAAAGAATACACCTGCAATCATCAGCCCTATGTGATGATACATGTTAGGCGTGAGAATGAACGGAAACCCTGAAAGATTACTCGAAATAAGTTGACAATTTAAATAATTTTCTAGATACAACTTTTTCAACGTTATATTAGTCGAGGTAAGTGGAACTTAATTTTGAAAATAAAATAACACTTCAATATGGCCGCCTACCATCTAAATTTGAGACGTTCCGTGGTGAAGAAAACCTTAACGCCATGCTTTGTGTAACCAGAACGGGGGTTATTTTTTTTTCATTCAGATGAATATTATTTTTTTCAGGGAGGGAGGGCTCACGAATTTATTTTTTTATTTTTTTTGCATAAACATGCTAACTGCTAATTTGAATTATAAAACTGAAATACCCGTAAACGTAACGGTTGATAGTCCATTCCCACTCATCATCATCATCATCGACAGCCATGTTTTGTCCACTGCTGGACATAGGCCTTCCCCAATTCACGCCACCACACTCGATCCTCAGCTCTCCGGACCCATCCGCTTCCCGCCAACCTCTTTAGGTCGTCGGTTCATCTGGCAGGAGGTCGTCCCACCAGTCGTTTTGTAAGACACGTCTGCCCCAGCGACCGTCGACTCTACGACAGATACGCCCCGCCCATTGACACTTCAGGTTATCAATTCTTTAAACTATGTCGGTAACTCTGGTTCTCCTCCGGATATCCTCACATTTCCATAAATATATCCATTTAATTATTTTAATTTCTTCGCTCTCGTAAGAAAGAGAACCGCGGCATTGAATTCTGCTGCTTAACGAAACCTAATTTCTTCGTAGTAGTCGTTCAAATAAAAATATATACTTATATAGTACCTAATTGCTATACTCATATTTAAATAAATGAACAAGTTTTAATAGCCAATCCATTATAAAGCTTATTCGAAGGTCAACCTATAATCAATTTAATCAATTACTTAAATATATTTTTAATAACATTGATATTGAAAGTTATATCCATACATATCCAATATTATAAAGCAACGAGGCTTGTTTAATTTCTCTTGTTTTATTGCAAGGCGAAGCTTTAGCCTAAAACTTCGTCCCCGCGTACTATAAAACTGTTCCCGTAAGTATTTCGCGACATCCTATTTTAATGTTCCCTTACACTCGCCAAAGATTAAAATGACAAATTTTAGCTTCTTATTCCCAATAGTTTTGACTGTCCGTTGTTCCTTACTCACTTAGTAGCGGAGCAGATTTATTTATTAAAAACAAAAGAAGATTTTTGATCATTACGAAGATATTGCATGTTGTGTGGCGGATCTGAGCGCCGTGCTTTATCAAGTTCTACAAGTATTACCTGCTTTACACATTACAAATAATCACAACGAGAAATGAATGAAAACTCAATAGTTCTCAATAGGGAATCAATGTTCCCCCGAAAGGAAATCCAACCCACAACCGTGGTATTTACAGTCAGCTACTATGCCACTACGCCATGACGGCTTTAATAAAACTCAAAATAAATAGAGAGCAACAGGCGCTATAATTATTTAGCGAGTGCTCCCTAGAGCCAACTTTCGCGAACAAAGTATAATAACATTAGCTCGTGCTTGATGCTATATAAACACCTGTGGCAGATTTATATTATAACTAATCCTAATTGGAAAAACTATTTTATAGTGAATTAAGTATATAAAATATTTATTAATTATGCTATATTTGGCCTATTCGGGAAATATCTGACTGAACAGCGCTATGGGTTTGATCCCTACTTGAAGAAATTATTTATTTTTATTTTCATTTTCATTTAACTGCAAAGACAAAGTGCAGCAGCGTTGACCTTCGCCAAATACGTAGTGTGTTCAATTCACGCAGAAAGCGGAGAATGAAATGTCTAAACACTATGTTCTCTCTGCCTACCCCGCTATATGAAGGACAAAAGCTAAGGTCGTGAAACCTTCCCTAAAAAAACTAGATAGTTACTTTCAATATAAAATTTCGGATCTCGTTTATACATTAAGTTGGTTTAACTTATATTGGTTAATAAAACTACCTGTTACTTATACTTGAGGCCAGTAGTGGCGCGGGGCAGAAGCACATGTGCGTGATTGTAAGCGCGACTGGTTCGATCCCCACTCGAGCAAGTGAAATATTTAATAAATTTATTTTTTCATTTCTTCCATCTGGTGTCAAGGTAAAGTGCGGCGTTGAGTTTCGCCATTCAACACGCGTGCCTCCAGAATTCGGAAATAGGAAGCGGAGTATGTTAACACTAAGTTCTCTCTGCGTACGACTAACTCCTTATAAATATATAATAAGCATATATAAACAATATTTTGATATATTCCACAAAGCTCCAGACGGCGTCAGACAGTCATTTAATATTACCGAAGTGATCGGTACTTAAATTAAATTGTGAAGTTGTGTTCAAGCCGGTCGAGGAGTTGGTCGATTACTTTTACTAAATTATTAATATACAATACATAGTACAAATGAACTCTCAAATTTCGTTGAAGAAATTATGTTCATTAAATTTGTAGTGGATAAATATCTAAGTGTAATTTCCGTTTTGTTTTACAGCTACGGCGTTGTCTTGACTTTTCATTTATATAGACTTTCTGTGTTTTGGATTAACATAAAACGATCTATTCAATATTCAAAGGCTTTTCATATTTTTTTAACTTCTTTAAAGCAGGCAGAGGGACCCTATGTAAAGACAATCCGTTCCTCACGCACCCAAACTTTACGTGTTGAGTTGCAAACTCAACACCGCGGTTTATGTTGTTGCCACAGCGATATATATGTGTATTCTAAATATAGTTATTCTATCAAGTGACCCACGGTCGTTCAACCTTACCATAACAACATACTGACCTGTTGCCTGCCGCCTGGATAAATTGAGTATTGGGGCATGCCAGTATGTCAGAGAAGTAAGTATATGGAAATAGATGGAATTGATTTTTTTAACTATCGGTGTCAAGCTAATGCTATAACAATCTTACCACAATATCTAATTACTAAGCCTGTTTGTTTTACTTGCCACCGACTTCAAAATTATAAAATCTTTGTAAAATTATTTTTCACTTTTTATTTCGTTGTTAGAAGTCGGTTTTTCTTTTTGTTAAGAAGTAATTTATTATATTTTGACAAGTATTTTTAAATATAGAAAAATCTGTATCAGTTTTTTTTTCATCCTTACGCTTTATCCCATATAGCACGGGAGGCAGTAGAGTGTTCCCCACTTTTCACTGAATTTTTGAGGCATTGCGTGTTGAGTGGCGGAACTCAATGCCGCGATTTGTCTTGGTACCAGAGGGAAGAAATGAAAATATTAATTCATTCCCCCGATTGGGGATCAAACCCAAAACCGTCGCCACCGATTTTTATAAAATTTGAAACTTAGACTCTTAAAAATATTTTACTGAACACGTGTTTCCCCTAAGGGTGCAAATAAGCAGGCGAAGGTGCGCGCGTCCGCTAGTTTAAGTATAAAAATAAACAGTATAAAAACAAATATTAAATATCATTAACAGAGATCAATATAAAGTTTTAAATTATTATTTTTATTTGATCAATCAACTATTTAATATCTGAACAAAAAGCTCTGTAAAATGTATACAAGCGGCGCATTGGCAGAGAAAGCCTCCGAGAAAGAGAAAGACACTCCGTTCATAATATATCGACATTTTTTCTTTTTGTCTACAGAGCCCATCATCGGCCCTGATCCGACTGACGTAGTAAGCGTACCACCGTGGTCGATCAAGATCGCAAAAATCTGCCAACCCTGCCTAGATTACTTGGGTAAGTTAATTTCTATTTATTTATTTTTATGAATATACAAACTACATTGCTGCATAAACTTTTGTTAAAGCTTTAAAATATTGAAATAAAATGCCGAAGTGCCTTTCAGTTAAAAAAATAAGAAACTCGGCCAATAGAGCAAAAAGGGATCAATTTTTCCCCGAGAGCTGCAAGTTAACCTTAATTGTTTATTTCTAATTTTAGTCTATATCTATATTATTTTAATGTTTCAAACCTTTTATAATATATCTTATTTTTGTGAATCCTTCTTAACATCTAAGTACTCATCCGAATAAGATCCAACTTGAACCAGTATGGCAAAGAACTGGCTTACTCCGAGGAAACGGATCCCCATTTATGAGTTCTGGTCCATTTATTTATATTTAGTGTAGTATAAAATTTTTATAGCGCGATTGAGGCATCCACTGAATGTTTAAATCTTTATTACTGTAACGTGATAGCTAAAGCTAAACAAAATAAAGCAAAAAAATAAATAAATAAATAAATAAATAGATAAAATAAAGCGAAAATGAGTATAGCACACATTCAATTGTCGGATGATTGGTATCCAATTTGAAATCATAATTGTACCACGAGTTGACCACTAAATACAAAATAATAATGTTTTAAATAAATCAAATTTATCGAAATCCATCGTATCTGTAAATGTAGATGTCCTTGATACTGAATATTAATAAAACAGCAAATAAAAATATAGAGTACCAAATTTACGCAACTAACTAACTAAGCAACTAACTTAAGCATTGTACAAGAAACAGAAAAGTGAGTGAAAAGCGTTTTTGTTCATATTTTTCTAAATAACTCTATCATCTAGAAATAGCATATTTGAACTTGCAATCTATAATATAATGGCAGACCACGAATTGGAGAAATTAATATCACGTGAATGTTTCCCCTAGCGCCCGAAGTGCAATTGAATGCCCACTGCAACATACTCTCGGACATGTTCTCTCTGGGGCTGATCATTTGCGCGCTCTTCAACCACGGCCGGCCGCTGCTGCAGGCGAACAACAACCCGGTGCTCTATCTGAGGCAGATTGAATGCGTAAGTATCCATACTTTTATAAATTACACCATCGAAATTTACTAGAAATTTGGATTTTTTATTGCAAATTTTTACCAGCCAATACAAGGGTGTCTAACCACGGAGCATTTGTAAAATTTGAGGGTTATGGTAGAAGTCAATTCACGGTGTTGACCACAAAATAAAAATTCCAATTTCATTTAATGATTTATGTATGCGGCTTTATCATGATCAAATTAATAATCAATTAAACCTTTTATTGAGCAATTTCAATAGAGAGAGGGTTCTCAATTTGTCAGTGCTTAACTGATATTTGAGATACGATTTCGTGGCATTTGTAGGTAAATATTTTATACATTAATAATTTATATTAATTTATTGCATCATTCGATCTCGGCATTCTAGATAGATACTCTATATTTTTTTATGCAAAAATTGTTTATACATTTAAAAAATGGAACGTGTAACTTGTGACTTGGAGTTTTAATAACCAGCACGTGTCTCTGAAACGTGCAAAAAATAGACAATGTTTCCCGCTACAATAAAAACAAATCGTTCTCACCAACTTAAGAAGAATTAACTTAAGAAGTTATTAGTGAAAATGTAAATAACAATCAAAGTAAATGTAAAAACATGTAACAAGTCCCGAACAATGTTCGAATAAATAATTGTTAGTCTTCGAACAGTAGCGATCCGGACCACTAAGCGTTTTGTTAATTATACCTGCCTCCTACAGAGCGGCATCTTATCTGTGAAATTACTGAGTAAATACGAGTAGGTACCGGCTACGTGGAACGACCGACGTTTTAAGTTGATAATGCCAATTAATTTAGCAATCGAGACCAGATTAAACGATCCTTTCATCATGCGAGGATTGCTCAGAACTCATTGTGTAGTACCAAATATAATATTTGTGTAGAACCGGTTACTCTATATTTTTACTGTTATAATGGTTCTACAGTTGTTTATAGAGAAATGTGAAATTATGCTACTTTCGTTTGTTTTGTTGCTTTTAAATATATGAACTATGTACGATGAACAGATGAACAGTATGGATGCTGGATAAAGATATAACTTTGAAAGTAAAAATCACAATATCTATTAATTATAAAAAAACTTGTTTTACGTAGGAAAGAAGTTTTTTAGGAAAACCTATAAAAAGTCGTATATTTGTAGTTGGACATTCAAGTAAACCAGATCCTGCCCCGCATTCCGGTAGGGCTGCAAGAGGCTGTGCAACGTCTGCTCTCACGTGATCCTCACCCCAGGCCGTCTACTCAACTACTGCCCCTCATCAACTACTTTAAGTAATATCAATCTTTATTCTTTCATTGTTACTAATATATTTTATTCTTTCAGAAAGCTTCATATTTTTCAGTTATTATTTTTTGGACTTATTGATAAATATTACAGAGTAAAAATATATGTACGTATATATTTTTATAATGTTACAGGTTCTGTGACGAATCAATTTTTTAACTATATAATATTTGGAATTTTTTCTGTAAATTTTGTTAATTTATATTTTATTTTCATACTGAACTTTAATTTATTATTTTCTTTGACACTTTCTTAAAGTATTTTTTCTATGTTGCTTTTGATTATTAGATATCTATGACACTAGGCACTAAAACACAACGACAAGGTAATTTTACAAAAAAAAGTGGTTTTTAAAAGCAACAAAAAATTGGCGCGAATGTTAATAGATGCCAGAGCGAGCCCGCAATCCAGGCGATGCAGTTCCTGGACGTGATCACTATGAAGGATCCCGCTCAAAAAAGCCACTTCTACCGCAGTGCACTAATAGAGGCACTGCCTTTTATACCCAAGGTAACAAGACATATACCAATATGTTTATAACCCGAGCACGTTAAGTGCTTGTCTTGTCTTAGCGTTCTGAATGTTGTACGTTTACTTCTCTTATGCAAAATAAAGTCAATTGCCGATCGATTGATTTGTTTTTTTTTTTTTGGTATTAAAGTAATTAGGCATTTAGTTAGTAATTTTCATTACGGGAGATTTCCAATATTCAAAAAAATGATAGTTTTTATATGGAGTCATAATTTTTCGATTCAAGTTGCATTATTTACTTAACTATCTATTTAGAAAGATCTAAAGATCTCCTTCAAAAATATTTTATTAATTTGTACTAAAGAAATGTATTCTCATTTCGTCTGTATATTATAAATTAAAATAGACTTCCCTAATACGGTTATTCTTTTGGAGATATATTCTTTATTGAAGTTATCATGAATCCCTTCTAAATTGGCAAAGGCACAGCTATTTATGAAGCATTTTCTTCAAACATCTTGTTTCCGGTAACTTGGCAAGGGAGAGGTCCGTTACAAAGTTCGAGTTGACTTGAAAAGTAATTTCGCTCATAAATTTGTGCCTTGTTAGGAAATCGCTTTTATTGTTTAAAGTAAATAAAGAAAGATGTAGACAATATTGTCACAAAAGTTTAGTAATATTTCATAATAATATAAAAAACCAAATTTTATGAAATATTTACAAAAATCTTTTTATATCGATTGCTTTCCTCTTCCTATCCCACATAATGGTGCTATATACTATAGTACTATAGGCTATAGTATCTAAATCTATATTTTTGGAATCGTTTACTTCAAATTCTCATTTAAATTGGCTTAATATGATTTGAGAAGAAAAACTTAAACGTAACTAAAGCATGAAACTCTTCCATTTTACTAAAATAATAGTATAGAACCTGCAAACCTGCCCTTGCGATTTGATTAATATTGAATATGCCATGCGATATACTGTATTTTTTTAATATTTATTTTTATTGAGACTCAGAGTTCACAGAAAATATTAAGAAATCGAAAAGACCAGATTAGTCTATTTTTGTGATTTTTAATTAAATCGTAGGTGCATGTACTTAGTTTAAATCAGATCATTTAAATAACATAAAAATATGAGAGTAATATATGATATTTTGGCACTAATGATCATTAATATCTCATAATAGTGATATATCTCTTATCTAATTTTATAATTAATATTTTTCTAATATGTATTCATATATTAAATATATTTTATTATATGTTGTCTTTAGGTTCTTAAATATCACAAAAAGCGGCTAATCAAATCTGGCGTAACCGTAATTATAGGCGTCAACCGCATTTACGTCCTGAGATTCAACCCAATTCCCGAAGTTACCGACTAAAAATGACAATTATTTTTATTTATTTTAACAATTGGCAATTTATTTTATTTTATCATGACAAATTTATTATTAATTTTTGCAAATTAATTAATATCATCATTAAATTTAACAACATTATCATTCTTTATTCGTCATTCAACAATATCAAGCACGAAATGTGCTCTTTTCACTTATCCATAATTCATCTTAAACAAACGTTAAAAAATCAATTCGTCCACTAAAGCTCCCTATTAAACTAAAACACTTTAAAAAGTAATTTTCAAAATATTTTTCTATCAACTTCTAAGCTAAGTGTCGGAGACACTTCTCCTACCCCCACTTCACTTTCAAAAATATTAAAGATCATTTGTTGGTATATTCTTCTTACTTATATATTTGCTACCTGTTATTTTCATAGCTATTATAAAGCTACACGATTTTCTATAATAAAGACAGCAAACACCAACAAATAGTACATTGTGGCATTAACCTTTCACTTAAATTTTCGAATGCCATAATCCTAAATTACTATATTATTTTGTTTAAAATTGTTTTAGTTGATTATTTTAGCAATATATTCAAAATATTGTTTATCGCCTACGCTAACACCCCTCTGAGCTTACGCAACGTGTACGTAGTAAGTTATGAGTTTTTACAAATTTTCTATTGATGCTGCTCCATCGACATCACTCCTAATATTTGCTTATTCTGCTTACTTCCATTGTAGTTTATATTAGATACTTTTGCTGTAGATATGTTTAAAGTTACTTCTAAATATCTTTGCTTATTAAAATATTTATTTTTATAATATCTAATAATAATAAAAAAAGCTCTTTCAATATTCACTGTCGATGTTTTATTTTCATTATATGCATATTTTTGCGAAAGTTCTGTAATGCGACAATAACCACAGCTATATATTTTTTTGGCGGCTGCGACCACCTCGTAGTATTGATTCATATATGTATTTAAGCGGTGGTTTGAACTATTAACTAAATTGCAGAAACTGAGATGGCAACACGTTTGGCCTGTATTGCAGCTTGAAATAAGATGTATAGAAACGTTAGAAGCTGTACTAATACCAGTCATATGGATGACTAATGAGGCGACACCTGAAGAATTTGCTTCACACGTTTTACCTGCGTTGAGGTTAGTTGTGGGTCATTGTATCTTAACTTAAATAAATTATACCACACATATTTTATTAATGTATGTATGTTTGTATATTGTAAAGTATAAAGACTATATTATGTAGGACGGTGGACTTCGGTCACGTGATGAACTCGCCGAAGACTCAACAGGCGGCCATCACTCTGCTGGAGAACTTGCACATTGTCATGCGAAAGTGCACCAGGGAGGACGCCAATAACGAACTGATGCCGCTTCTCTATCATGCTATGGACCATAATAATAATAGCATTCAGGTTTGGTTATTTGCTGCCTAATTACTTCCATTCGAATACAGCGATTACAAGACGGTATGTGCACGTTGTACCTATATTAAGCCACTTACAGAATGCATAAAATAATACTAATATTTCATTTCATATAGAAGCTTTTTAGCACTTTAATTTTTCTTATCCAAATATACCTTCGTTTCTCTTTTTGAGTTTCTGCCTCTATTTTCACAGACGTCATCTCTTATTGCGATCCAAAACATATCAGAGTTCATAACAGACAGAGCGTTGCACAACATCGTGCTCGGCAAAGTTAAGATTTTACTAGAAAAAAACCAAAGTGATGTCAAAGTCATCAGTTTAATACTCGGGTTTTTCGAGAAAGTCCTCTTTCGCCTGGAGAGAAATCACATATTGGAAGAAGTGATTCCCACTCTCCTGTCCATGAAACTAAGCGATCCTGATATTATCACACGAGTTGTCAGTAAGTACATGTTTTACCATTGTTGGAGCAAAAAGCAAATTAGATTTAGCTTCGTGTTTGTTATAATCGTGACAAATATATTAAAGAAATTGCTTATTCTAAATGCTTTTTGTTCTATCCCTTGCATACTTTTAAACTATTGTTATTGATATAAGTTCTACAAAGCGATATAAGTTTATTATAGCAATGCGACTGTACTGCGAAATTAATGATTTAATGATTTAATGCGAATTTGTGCTATGTATATCGCGTTATTTCTTATAGGATGAAATATTAGTATACCGGTTAAACTATGTTTTATTACAGAATTGTACAAGTCGATGCTTCTGGAGAGGAAGTTTGCACTCACGACCAATGTGATGGCCACGAAAATGATACCGTCTCTCGCTCCCCAGACCGTCAATCCATCTCTGAGTCTAGATCAATTTGGGACTCTAATGGAAGTAAGTTTAGAATTAAATAAATAATTTTTATTTCAGTTGTTTTAGTTGTACCATATATCCAGATCACGCCTGTATTCCGCGTATACCAGGGTAGACAGAGGGAACCTAAATTTAAGACGCTCCGTTCATACACCACCCAATTTTCTAAAATGCGATACTATGGGTATAGACAACCGTTGATCCGTCGATCTCGTTATACTCTGTATATAAAAATATATAGTATAATATGTTAATAAAGATATTGAAAGTTATCTACTATAAAAAAAAGTTTAAATTTTCACGATTATGATAAGCGAAAAATGCATGATTTTCTTCTTGTTATATAGCTTCATAATAAAAGGGCGTTGTTCCGTGTAAATGTGATCAGTGCCGATACGGAGGACAGTAATGCTGTTACCATCAATTCCATTACCGCTCTATTTGCTTGAGACAAGGTGTAAGCCGTCTTAGTTGGAGGACGGAGGCTTGTTTACTAATGAAATATATTTAGTAAACTAGCTGGGCTAGGTGGGTTGGATACAGGGTGTATTATTGAAGTATTTTGAATGGTTAGTTTTTACTATTTACATTTTTTTTACTTAGGCAGTCAGTAGTAGGCTTAGGGGAATAAAAATTGTTCCAACTATAAACGCAACGGATGTGGTTGTCTTTTACTTCCGTCACTCAACACACAATGAGTCGAAGATTCGGGGGAATTGAAGAACGAAGTGTCTTAATACTAGCTTCCCTCTATAATATTTGAGTTTTAAAATTTTCAGTTTATTTATTTACTAGCGGACCCGGACGCGGCTACGCCTGCTTGAAATATAAGAATATAATTTCTATAGAAATATAATTTCAATCTAGATGAAATGCTAAAAGTGACTATTATATTTATTTTCATAAGGATGAATATCAAAATGACGCGGTAACGAACGCGGTCGCGTAGCGACGACGGTTGTTATTAACATGGCAGAATAAATTGCATGTCAAATTAGAAAGTATTTTAATTTATTAGTATATATGTGTAATGTAATATTATATAGCTTATAGCACTTCTGAAGAATGCAGCTTTCATACAAAACAAAAACATAGTAAATCGGACCAGTAGATCCAGAGATCTTAGCGTTCAAACAAACAAACAAACTCTTCCGCTTTATTATATTAGTATAGATGAATAACAATTATAATATTATCGACATTCTTCACATTTTTTTTTCTATATCACATATTTATAGCATCATTTAACCAGATGTTACAATAAGAAACAATTTACAAAGTAGAGTTTAATTTCCACGTATTGTTATTAATAATTAACTATGCATATAAAAACTGGTTTTCCCAGAATACTAAAATAATTGCGTTTACTTACATAAATGCTATAGCATAACTACTACCTTTTATGGTTATTGTAAATAATTATATGAATATAAAGTTATACTAATACTCTATTTGTGAAATTTAACTCACTTTATTAAATTTATAATTAGTTTGAGCTTTACGCTGTATCCTGCATACTGCAGGGTAGGCGGAGGGAACCTAGTGTTAAGACACTCCGATTCCCACTTTCTGCCGAATTCTGGAGGCATTGTGTGTTGAGTGGCAGAACGTAAATAAATATTTCACTTCCTCGACTGGAGATCGAACCCACAACCGTCGCGTTACAGTCACACCCTTATGCCTGTGCGCGACGAAAATTTAATATATTAAACTGTAAAAAAATGCAATCTGTAATAAATTTTTATTTAGCCCTTTAGAAATGTATTTTACTTGTTTTTACAGACGTTACATAAACAGTAATAAATTTTTGTTTTAACAGGATATTGCCTTACGGAACAGACAATTATATAAATAAGCAAGGTGTCAAATACTATCGAAAGCTTTTCGAAGAGCTGTTAAGAGTCAACATTACGCCCGTAGTCACGCTCTACCACTGGGACTTGCCGACTCCCCTAATGGACTTAGGCGGGTGGAGTAATCCAAAAATGGTAGATTATTTTGAAGATTACGCGAGAGTAGTGTTCAAGTTGTATGGTGATATAATAAAGACTTGGACAACTATGAATGAGCTCCATCAGCATTGTACTAACGTGAGTTTCTTCATATATATTAATATAACTATAATATTTAATGGATAATAAATTCAGTCTATTTTACTCGTTTGTGCAATATTTTTCCATAAACTTGAAAATTTTAAAATGATAGTGAAATAAAGGAAAAGGTATACTGTATAAATTATTGTATAAAGGTATACTGTATAAGTTTTGATAGAAATCAAGTATTTAATTCAAAAATATATAACAAGGCTTATCTGCTAAATCTTCACTTATAAATCAATTAATAAATCTAGATATTTAAGTATAAAATACTAGAAAATTTTACATAAAATACAATTAAAATTCTCAAAGATATTGTATAAAATCAAAACTTATCATATTATTTCAATAATATTAATAAATAGAGACATTTAAGTTGTATAAGCTTAAAATTAAACTGTTATTACAATATATTAGCCGCAATATGCGGTAAATTCCCAATCCAATATCGTGCTATCAAGTTTGTAAGCTTTGGAAGATTAATCCTTTGAGTCACTAAAATAATATCTTGCAACGTTGCAATAATTTCTAATTGAACTCCGGGGACGTCTGATCACGTCCTCGGAAATGGATAGACGCTGTACTATACTATGTATGAATAACTTATATAGTATTACTATATTGTGAGCTTTACGCTATATTATTTTATATCTAATACTGTGTAAGGCTTTTTGATTTTATATGTTTAGTATGTTTATTTTTTTCACGATTGTGGTGGGATCGATTACCACTCGAGGAAGTAAAATATTTAATTACGTTTATATTTCCATTTCTTCGCTCTGGTGTCGAGGCAACAACGCGACGCTCAGTTCTGCCACTCAACACGTAATGCCTCCAAAATTCGGCAAAAGGTGGGGAACGGAGTGTCTTAACACTAGGTTCCCTCTGCCTATCCTGCTGTCTGCGGGATACAGCGTGAGGCTGATAAAGTTAAGTCAATTATTAACCAGTATGCGGTTAATAATCTTGTAAATAGTAAATCAAAGATCATTAGTCAGTCAATAAATAAAAAAAAAAAAACTTATTTTATAATCTTTCTATGTATGTTACAGGGTTATGGCAGCGACCTGTTTGTTCCTGCAGTGAACGCACATGGTATTGCAGAATATTTATGTTCGCATTACATGCTCTTGGGTCACGCCCGAGCTTATCATTTATACAATAAAGAATTTAGAGAGAAACAAAAAGGTTTTTAGTTTTTTTTTATAGAATTATATTTTTTTCGAGTTTAAATTTCCCTTAAAGTGTATAGATTTAAAAAATTATTTAAATTCTGCAACATATATGTAAATTTATTTTTTATTAAAAAAAATATATTTCAGGTAGAGTTGGAATAACTTTAGACGCTTTTTGGGCGGAGCCGAAAGACGATAAGAAAAAAGAAGACCATGAAGCTGCAGAACGATATTTACAAATGCATGTCAGTATACAGGGTGGAAGAAGCAGCGCTTCTTTTACTGAAACTGCAAGTAGGGTAAAATATTTCAAACCCAGAATAAAAAAAAATAATCAAGGTACCTCAACGGTTTGGACGTAGGATTTTTTTTTCATTTCACAATTTTTATCCATACCTGTATTTCGTGTCACGCACACATACGTATGCGACGTTGCCGCTTTGACAGGTAAGTGTGTGCGTGCCTATGTTATACTTTACAAATGGCGTTTTATTTTAAAACGATAATTTTATTATTTATTTTGTTTGAAAAAAAAACTTTTTCATTTTCGAGAATTATTTTTTTTCCGAATTATATTAGGCTTTTATAGAGTAGTTAAAACTGTGGTTTAATTTAAAGTGGCGCTGACAATTCCACCCTGTATATTTTATATGCTATTTAACAAAACTTTTAAATTAGTCGAACTTTTGAAAATAATATTTATATGACTTTTTTGTGTTTCTTTATACAGCTAGCGTTATACGCCCATCCGATATATTCGGAAAAAGGAAACTATCCAGATTTGGTCAGAGAAAGAATAGATAATCTTAGCTTACATCAAGGATACCCGAGATCACGTTTACCAGTTTTTACTCCCGAGGAAGTAAGTATACTTATAAGATAAAAGTAATTAAAGCATAAACTTGGCAAAACTTAAGACTACCATTTTACTACTAAAATTGCAAATTCGTAATGTTACTGAAATACTACAATATCTGTTTGGAAATAACTAAAATATCAATTTTAGATTTTTGCGCATGCATAATAAATGAGCGAATGTTTTCAAAAAAGATTAAAGTTTAGAAGTAACAATATAAACTACAAAATTTCAAAATACGACAACTCTATCAACATCGAAAATATGAATGCGCTAGTCGTTTCATGAATATTTAAACTGAAATAGGGACGGGCGGGTGTACTGAAACCAGAAAACGTGTTCACTGCATACAAATAATTTAGATTTTCATAGTTTGGAATTAGTATTCTGCCGTTTTGAACTTTATTTTTGCTATAATATTTTATAAATAAATACATACTTATTACAACGAAAGTACAGAATATTTTTATTTATTTTTTAAGTTTTTCAATTTAAATTAAATTCTTTTTATTGTAATGTTATCAATTTTTTTTAGATTGAAATGGTTCGTGGTAGTTCAGACTTCTTTGGACTAAACCATTACACAACATATTTGATGTCTCCTTCATCGATGGAGCCCGGCTGGCATGTGCCCTCGTTGGAGCACGACGCAGGCGTGAAAATTGAACAGCACCCGAAATGGCCGATTCCAGGAGCTGAATGGCTATCGGTATGTATGAAATCAACCACATTATATAACAATTATGAATATATTTCATATTTTTTCAAATCCAGTACGTCTAAAGCTGAATAAACCAAAAAAAAAATCTTTGGTTTCACATATTTTACAAAAGATGCTCTTTATATTTATTTACATAGACATAAAGATTTTTGCATGTTGAGTAGCGAAATTTAATGTCACATAGTTTATCTTACCGGAACATATAAAATAAAATATTTTAAAATATATGCTAATTAAATTTCATATTTAATTTAATATTTTTTGCAATCTGGATTAATTGGTAAGCGAGATAAAAATAACATTTCTACAGAAATATCAAAAATACAAGGAAATCATTAAATTATGCACGCGTATCGGAAGTTAATATGGAATTTGGAATCGTATATTCATTTACACTAAAGATTTTTAAAAAATATATTATCAAAAATTCTTAAATAGCCTTGAATTTTATTGAGTAGAATTTCAACAAAAAAACTCATAGCTTTAAACATGACATAATTGGAACTGTATATTAATTGTTTTAATTTTTTAAATTAAACTTAACTTAGTCGTAACTTCACGCTTTATCCCTAGCGGGTTAATCAGGGAGAACGGAGCGTGAAACACAACGGTTTTTTCTTATTGCAATTAATTGAACTGTATAAGTAAATAGCTTTTATATAATACTAAATCATTATAAACAACCTACGAGAATGAAAATTAAAACTATATACTTCCGATATGCAATGGCATGCGTAGTATAGAGTACGCTACATTGGGCCATTATAATATACAGTACGATCAACAAGTCTTGGCCGCTGTGAAGTTATGTTAGGTTTCTGATTTCAGTTAACCGTACTACGTAATAAGCGTTGCGTATATACATATTGCTTATTATATAAGAATTTATATCAAAATGGCAACTTATTGTCAGAAGATATTTTATTTTTATCGCCTGATAATTGCCTCATTGATTGACCCTTACCAATTAGCCAATTTTGAGCTCACGTATCTATATATTTCATCATCATCATACAATATAATGAACTTGTATGATATTTTTTGTCCTAAATATTTCACTTTTTACCAATATACGTACATATGACGTTCAAAATACAGCTTATTAGCTTTATAAGTAGGTACTTATGGAATTAAATTAAATCAGCTTAACGCTGTATCCCGCCACACAAAAGGCTAGCAGAGGGAACCTAGTGTAAAGACACTTCGTTCCCCCTTTCCACCGAGTTCTGGACGCATTACGGGTTGAGTGGCGGAACTCAACGCCGCTCTTTGCCTCGACACCAGAGCGAAGAAATGGGAATATAAATTTCAATAAAGATTTCGAACCCACAACCATTGCGCTACGACTAGAGTAAATACTTATAAATTAAAAAAATCCTTTACGGCGGTATCTAGTTAGATTTTTTATACGATACATTATTATGCGTAAGAAATACCGATATTATAAATTGTTCGCCAATGTCATTGATATTGAACTTGTCTTAAACGAGTTTTATGGTTCAATCGTTGTATTGTTTTCAATGATTTTAATCGCAATTATTAGTCATTAGTTTATACATCCGCATATTTATTTTCCATGGATTATAGATAATTTACTGTATAACATAACCTGCCTGTTATAATTAAAAAACATAAATAATTTAGTAATAACACTCTTACAATCTTATATTTTTTTCATTAAATTCTTTTATAGTTTTTTTAAGCATAAACAAAATTAGTTATAGAAATACTACATTTTCATATTGATTTTGTTAGTTGTTCATCTTCTAGTGTTATTTTACTAAGCCTTATTTTTAAATTTACATTTATTAAATTTTTAGGTATACCCGCCGGGCTTCAGAAGACTTCTTAATTGGATTACTAAGAACTATGGAACCAAAATACCAATTATCGTAACCGAAAACGGAGTTTCAGATTTTGGGGGATTAAACGATTACGTTCGAGTGTCCTATTACAATAAATATCTCTACCAACTTCTGTTAGCGATACATGAAGATAAATGTAATATAGAGGGCTATTTTGCTTGGACACTTATGGATGATTTCGAATGGAATGATGGATATAGGTAAATATTTTAATTATTTGTTTCTTATATAAGAACGTAAGTAAGGTAAAATGGGGTAGAATGGAACAAATTTTACAGAATATAACCCCCAATTTAATTATTTTTCTTTATTTTTTTCTTAATTAAAGACTTGACGATGTTATTTCTTGATTAATAATCAATAATATAAAAATATAAATAAAAAAATAATTTGCTATTTTGCCTCATGCAGTCCTGCAACAAAGGCACATGAAATTGCTTTTAACGGATATACTCAAATCTTATATCGACTTAATCTTAACAATGAAAAATATAAAAGCCTTACATTTTTTCGGTTCTCCAATCAGTACAAAATTCGTATGTTAAAACTATTGTATGTTCGTATTAACTGGTTTCGTGTATTTCCATCCATACCTATATTATAAATTCGAAAGTAACTCTGTCTGTCTGTCTGTCTGTCTGTCTTTTACGCAATCAGGGCCACACCGCTAATTCTATTGTGATAAAATACTCATATAGAGATACTTGAGGGTCCCGGGATGAACATAGGATACTTTTTTTTTCTCATATTTGTAATATTTTCGATATATACCAATATATTAAAATAATTAATTTGACAAAAAATTTATTCCGCCATGTTAATAACAATCGTCGCTAGGCGTTGCTAAGCAACGGCTTGCAAAGTTTGTTGTTTTAAGAAAACGTCACCCAAAGTGACTTTGCTTAATGCATACATGGCGCGCGCCGATATAGATTTGTATACATTAACAAAAATTAGATGATTTCTATAATTTGATATTCATCCTTATGAAAATAAATATAATAGTCACTTTGAGCATTTCATCTAGATGGAAATTATAGTTTACTGTATAACATTCTAATAAATAAGATATCACTGATTCCAAATGACATAGCCCACGAGTAGTATAGTGTGACCGACGCGAACGGGCAGATGACTTTGATGATTTTGTAAATTTTTATATATTTTCGAATTACTATTATTTTTTATGTAATTATTTGCTGCTTATAATTAATTTATCTCAGTTCGGTTATCTATACCGATGTTATACACTTAAAATATCGTAATTTTAATCATTTGGGATTTTATTTAATATTGTTCGCAAAAATTAATAATCTATATATATAATAAAACTGTAAGGGGGGTAAAATCTGTACATTGAATATAAACTAAAAAAAACACTTCAGGGGGACTTAATACAACTAATAGAAGGTAAAAATATAATTTTTGGAATTCTTGTCTGTCTGTCTGTTGTGACTCTTTAACGCAAAAACTACTGGACGGATTTAAATGAAACTTCTTTTGTTGTATAGCTATTAGTCTTCGCCTACATATAGGCTATAATTTATTTTGATAGCCCGAATACCTGATGTGAAGCCCTAGCAGCCCGCCTAATTTATAAGAGATATCAAAACAACGCTTTAGGAAAAGTTATTCAGCGTGATGAGCATTTTCTGTTGACATAAAAAAAATCGATCCTACCACAAAGTGGAACCCCAGTCACCCAGCTAAACTTTAAAAATATATAATCTGTCGTCTTAAAATAAATTATTGTACGTAATAAACATTTTTTTGACATTTATTAATATCATAATTATTATTTAGAATTGTTAATTCATAGTTTTTAGTTAAATTTAAGTAAATATCTTCATTTTACTTTATTAGTTAAGAGCGCCTATTATTATCTCAAAAGCAAACATATATGCTAATTTTAAAGTATATAATTTTATCAGGCGTTCTTTCATTTCTGTCAAAATACGTATTTATATTCATCCCCCCTCGCGAACACATCTTTTAATTCCCTTCATGAAACTTATA
>JAEBDU010013356.1:421103-454742 GCA_016802625.1 Heliconius numata | reverse complement strand
CCATTAGTCACTGTTCCAGACCTAACGAGGTCCATACACGGTTGGAGTAATTTGGTAACCCTATATCCATCGCCGTGGATGCTTAAAAAAATACTAAAAGTTAAACTTTTATTCAACTATCGATTATTCTGAAAACGCTACTTTTTAGTAGTATTAACATGTGTTTTAGTATTTAATTTGTTTTTTATTATTTTTTTAGGTAAATATGTATAATTGTATGTGGTTTCACACTCACATGAGATCTCAAGTTCATACATATCACACAAATGATCACATATCCTACCCAATTGTGTTATTTTTAGGGTTCCGTATCTCAAAAGAAAAAAAAGGAAGCCTTATAACATATTAAATCAGTTTATTATCCATCTTTCTATATAAAAAGTAGTTAATATGAAATATCGAAGAAATATATACAGAACCCTCGGTGGCTAAGTCCGAATCGCGCTTAACCGGTGTTTTATGTTACAAGAACACAATCTCATAGCAAAGTAGTATAACACAGCTTTAGTTACAATCATTGTTTAAACAAAAATATATCTAAACTAACAATTGGAAAAAGCCTTGTATTTCTTGTTAATAAAATTTTATCTATTAATAATAGATACTATTATTACCATAATATTTTACTTACTTTTCATAAAGCAATACAGAATTCGGGATGGTATATATATACATATTTAAGCAAATTTCGTAGCGGGGGTGCGTCGTCAAGGAACGCTAATTTGTTTTGCAAATTGAGGGTGACGCGGCTCAAACAGGAAGGGTTATTTACTTCCTTTAGGACGCTACGGGGTAATTGTGTTACGTAAATCATATTTAATACTTACACTAATAATATAAGTTGATGACTTTGTCTTCGTTTTATATGGAATTTGTTAAAAGTGTGTAAATAAATAAATTATAATCAGACAGTGTCTGGATATAAACGCGGAGGTTTTAGGTTCTTTTAAGAGAGTTAAGAGAGAGAAAAAGTGTGTAAGAGTTTCAAAACTTTGATAATGCCTACACTGAATTATTCACTTTCAGTGACATTATAAGAAAATATACTTCAAGAATGTCAGAAATAGAACGTTTAAAAAACCTTATATTTGAAGGGATTTGGACGGTAACCAAGGTCATAGGTTCAAGTCCAGCTAAGCTTAACTTCTTTTGTTCCCTATAAAGTTTTCTTTCCTTTTTCTTACATTAGCGTGAAAAAACACTTCAAAAACATATTAAAATAATCAAGAAATCTTTGCCAACAAAAAACATTGAAGACATCAGAACGTCCCACCCTACAAGTCTCTATAATTGACATATTGCATGACAGAGAGTCGTAGAACTCCACCATTATGGAAAGACCTTCTATGATTTTTAATTAAGAAACATGAACATAATTTATGTTAAATTGTTACTTGTAAATGTCATTTTAACTTGGTGATAACAAGTAAATTGAATCTGGCATTTATTTTATAAGTTAGTTTGTAGAGTAGTTATTAATAATTAAATAGATACTTTTTTCTTTTATAAAAGAGCTTTAAAAAGTTTTTCTAAAATAGCAGGGTCACTAGTGTGAGAACGGGAGTGTAGGGGAACCTAGTGTGAACAAAGTCTGTTGCCCACTTTTCACCTAATTTTCGAGACATTGTGTTGAGTGGTCGAATTAAGAGAGGGAAATGAAAATTATTAAATTATAACAACTCCTGAGAATATATTTACATAGATAAATATCCATACCTACATATATTATAAATTCGAAAGTAACTTTGTCTGTCTGTCTGTCTTTTACGCAATCAGGGCCAGACCGCTAATTTAATTGTGATAAAATACTCATATAGAGATACTTGAGGGTCTCGGAATGAACATAGGATACTTTTTTCTCATATTTGTAATATTTTCGATATAGCTATACCAATATATTAAAATACTTATTAATTTGACATGCAATTTATTTCGCCATGTTAATAAAAACCGTCGCTACGCGAGCGTTGCTAAGCAACGATTTGCAAAGTTTGTTGTTAGAAAACGTCACCCAAAATTATTATTATATTTATACAATGAACTAAGTAAAAATTCTTTATTTTACCAACGACGGTAAGATCAGAGTGTCCGTGACGGTCACTCCGCGTCCCGGATAAACCCTTAAGTGTCCAATTAGCGGTGCCGTGTTAAAACGATCGGGGACACTGTGAACCCGAATTTACACACCGTACAAAGAAATATTGATGCGTTTTTAGATGGGCTTGGGAAGTATAGAAGTGGAAGAAATTATTGTCTTTTTTTTTTATACTTACTTACTTAAATATTCATTTTCTTATTAAAATATGTTCATATTATTATTGTTAAAAACATTTAATAAATAGTGTTTATTTTCTCCTACCAAATGGTTATTCTAAAATTATTTTTTCAGTAGTGTAAATATGTAAAAATCTCCTTATAGAGTTGCTAACAATATAAATGAGCTTCCAAAAACACATGTACGAATTTCATAGTAGCCTGTTAAGAACATATAGCTTAGTGGTTAGAGTACCTACTTGGACAGTTACCAAAAGATAAGTAAGGGAGAAGTGGCATGAAGGAGCCAGGTTTTGAAAGAGCCACTTGCAATATTATAGTAGTTTAGGAACGGATTCGTTAGAATATTTTATTTTTAAATGGCAATATTTTGGAGGTTACATATTTTTATAGAATAAGTTATGAAAGAGCTGGGTGGACTTATAAGTTGGAATCCCGCTACGTAAAAACCTCTACACGTTTTCCAAAAAAAAAAAAACATTTTTCACTCTCAGTGTGGGACAATTTAAAAATGCTTAAAAAATATTATTAACATATTTTAATAATTATTATATATATAGACATATAGACAGTTTAACGCCATTTCTACCACATTTGTAAGTCTGTAAAGCGGCACCTCAAGGAAGACTGTCGCAGTACAATGCAAAATGGTTTCTTTGTCCGCTGTTGTCCTTTTTAATTCGTAACTTTTATGCGTCAAAGTGAATCATTTCATTTTTTCCCAAACAAATATTTTCGTTATAATATGTTTTATTACGGAGTCATAAAGTATGTTTTTGTATGGCATAAACAATTGCTGGGTCAAAAACAATAAAATGTGACAAAAACTGTAATGCAATAAAAGTATTTATTGGACATACAAAAATCTTGATTTCAAAGATCCTTTTTTAAATCTTATTGATTTTCTTAAAATAAACACCGTTTACAAAGAATTTTGTATTAATTTAGATATAAAATATATATTTTATTTTAAGTATGAATACATATGTTTATTTGGCTTATTAATGTAATTTTAAAAACAGCTTCACACTGTATCCCACACAGAGAGAACCTAATGTAAAATCACTCCGTTCCTCACTTTCCACCAAGTTCTGGAGGCATTGCATAATGAGTGGCGGAACGCATATATAGGTATACCTACTTTAAAAAAAAAAGCAAATATTTCCCTTCAAAAGGAACAAAGTCGCGGTCTCAAGTAGGCTCGCCTCGTTCAAACAAGCTAATGCAATGTTTGTACCAGTATGTGGACAGGACCACCGTCGGGTGTTTAGCTCTGATGGCTACTTCACAATAACAATGGAACCTGTGTGAACGTAAAAATCCTTACACCAGTTATGGTTCTTCCGTTTTAATTATTCTTCTATAAATATGTTATGAGACTGAAAAAACATTTCTTATTGTGAAAGGCCAGGGTAGCAGAGGTACAAAGTGTGACTTTAAACCCGACGGGTTGTGGATTCTATTCTCTTTCGAGGAAATGATATACTTATTACCTAAATATTTGGATATATCGGATATATATCGGATAAGCGTTGCCTGGGCTAAGTGGCGGGAGATCACTGGTGTGGTCTGTGATCGCAGGATACCGTCCAAACTCTTATCCGTCTTATAGAGATCGTGATCGATGCCTCGAGACTCGTGCATGACGGATCCAAGGTACCTGAACTTTTCCAACTTAGGGGATGACCCAGGACTTATAAGGACAGTGCTCGAGTCCGGGCTCTCGCAGGCCATATACTCGGTCTTTGACACATTGCCAATATGCGTTTCATTCATGGAGAATGGTTATGTAACGCTAATGCTGCAGCTAGAATGTATCGGAAAAGATACCAAAAAGCTGAACGTCATCCCGATTATGGTGTATTTCGATTTTTCTCTCTTCAACAAAGAAGTAATCCAGCAAGTGTCGTACCATTTCGGAATCCAGATTAAATGCGCCAACTTTTAAAGTTACTTGCAAAAACAATGTAGTACATTTTTTTATAGTACAGTCGGTTAAAGTTGGGTGTAGTAAATATTTTGAATTTAATGTTTGGCAAAAACATCACACACACATTTATTGAAAACTGATGCAGGTATGTTTCAATCTTAAGCTGTAATTCACAGAAGGGTTACTCATGATTACATTATAGTAAAAAAAATTAAGAAAGAGTAATATTTGTAGTCTTAGGACTTGAAAAATCATCACAGGGTGTCGGTTTTTCCGATATTTTTTAAAATCAATATAATATGAAAAATACATGACAAAGATTTTTTTTTATATTTTTCTCATAACTGTCATCACTTGGTCTATCACCTGGTTTCGTTTTATCGTTGACTCCTGGGACACCCTGTATATATAAGAATATACATAAATACCTATATATTTAATTTCCAAATCGACTCTGTCGGCATGGTAACTTGGTAAAGCTGGTTTGTTTATCCAAATCATTAGTAGAGACCAGGGACCTCCGCAGCGTGGCGCTACGCAAAGAGGCAAAGTGCATCTCTCCGTACTCTATTTGTGATTGTAACTAACAATATTATATAATACTAGCGACCCGCTCGCGGCTTCCCCTGCGTAAACTACGTTATTATTAATTTCTGCCTCCATGAGTACCTACGTCCTATAAGTGACGTCCATGCAAAATTTGAGACTCCTAGCATTTGTAGTACCAAAGTTTCATACAAACTTTCAACCCCAAAAATAACCCCTTAAAAGTCAAATATTGCAAATTCCCGTCTTAGCGATCACCTTCGTCCTATAAATAACTCCTATGCAAAATTTGAGATCCCTAGCACATGTAGTTTCTGAGATTTCGTGATGAGTGAGTCACCTTTCGATTTTATATATATAGATAACTCATATTCATGTAATTTGTATGACTAGAGCCTTTAATTTTTTTAGGGTTCCGTAGTCAAATGGTAAAGGATTGCCGTTCCTTGTTTTTTTGCACCGCCTAATATGGCAAATTTGATTTTGCTATCACAAAAAAATGGATAGAATATCAATTTATTACATATTCTTTTCTCTCTTAACTCACGTAAGCAAAAAAATTCAATAAAATGAATTAATATGCTGTAGTCGAGCATCGACCCCTAAACCACCACGTTTAAATCACACACTATTCAACTGAATCAGAACTTCCATCCATATAACACAAGGACAAAACAAAGTGCATTATCCTCTAATCCTTTTATTTCTATCCTCTAATTACCATATACCACCCATCCCCTAAGTCCACATCCCATACAAACATTGACCTAGCGAACCCCGGTAGCTTTTAAGGAGTTCGCGTCCTGCTAATAGCTGGTACGACCAGATGCCGCCAGCGTCAACCGTGAAAATGTTATGTAAAAAAAGTGTTAATGTGCGGGAAAGAATGCCGTGACAATGTTCTTTGATGCTTTCGTTGATAATGATTGAGGTTTTTTTCGGTTTTACGCTGTATCCCGCTTTTAGCAGCAGTGTTAAGACACTCTATCCCCAACTAAAATTTACTTTTGATAAAAATCTTGCGAGTCCCTCTTTATTTCATGATAGTTGTGGGTTTAATTCCCACTTGAGTGTATGAAGTTTAATTTTCATTCTCCTGCAGTGTGATAAATTTTGGCATCGGCTTTTGCCTTTTAACACAAAATATCTCTAATTCTGGTGGAAAGTGAAGAGAGAAGTGTTTTGAGTTATTGTCACTAGATTCTTTAGATACAGTGTGAAGCAATAAAAGTGAAAAAAATATAAGTAATTAAAATAATATTTACCTACGACTTACGAAAAAAACTTTAAACACAGTTTGTTCATACAAAATGTTTAACACAATTTCCTAGCTAATAGACTATTTCTTATAGGAACATACTTATATAGTTTTACTAAAAATATTACAGTACTTCATATATCAATCACAATTATAATGAAGCTCGAAATGGAAAAAAAATGAATGGTCTCACCCTTTTAATCAGGGTACCTACCCCTGTAATAAAATCTGGGACGCCATTATGGGATTAAAAATAATAACTACCCTCATATGGGGATAGAGGGCTCCGATTGGTAAGGACCGGGGTTGATACAAGCTTTTGACATTGGGGGACAAATGTAAAATTGTGTGTTTGTATGTACTAAGTTGTTAGGATTGGAGGCTGGTCTAAATTAAAAAATTAAAGGATTTGAACCTGTACCTCTTTGAACAAGTCACACAAGTCCGGCTACGTTCAAACTGTTATGTTTTCTTATACGTATTTTTTTCCTAAGTGTGGAATAATGGATACTTACTTTAAAAATGTAAAAAATAAATTGTTCCTAGGTAGGTATATCATAAAAAAATAAACGATCTTTATTATCGTAATTTAGAAACTTGTTTACAAATGAACTTTTTTGTTAGGACACAAAAAGAGATTTTCTCAATCAACAAAATTAAAATCAGAAAATATCAATGAATTCAATCCGTTGAGTGGGAATCGAACATACAACCGTCGCCTTCACAATCACACGCTAAACCACTGCCCCACAATTTGCAATACATACATACATATGTACCAACATACAAAACCCACCCCCGTGCAATCCGCCACCATGTAAAATAAAAAGTGACGCGTCGTCACAAACCCTCCGTCCCACCCTCCGTCCCTCCGTCCCACCCTCCGTCCCTCCGTCTCTCCCTCCGACGCTGAATTAAAACGCTGACCCTCGACACAAACAAAAAACATTTAATTGGCAAATAAGGGGACCGAGCCGGCTCTTATTTCAATCTCGCACAAGCGCTTATTACGTTTGACAAGTGAAGATATGAGAGACTTTTTTAATAACCGACCAGACCAGGTTCTGTCATGAGTCTAGGTATATCTATGTTTTTTAGCTTCACGCTGTATCCCGCTATAGCAGAGTATTTCGGTATATTAAGTGTTGAGTGTTGGGTCACTACTTGCCAGAACGGAATTGAAAAGAAATAGTCTCATCTATAGTCAGATGCTGTGCTTGTAAATAACTGCTGACCAAATTTTTGTTCATATAGAAACAATATTTAGGTGATGTCATCTTAGTACGAGACGTAGATCGTTTCAAAATTGTTTACAAACGTGTAGGCAAAGGGAACCTAATATTAAATGATAACACTAGGTTCCCCCTACATACATTACACAATAAAATCGAAAAAAGCGTAAACTTTAAAAAAATAAATAAATAAACAATTAATACTAATAAAATATAGATTTTTTCATATTATTACTAAAATATAAGTAGTACATATAAAGTAATTTACATAGTGTTTATATACTTGTCTCGTATGGTTTGGTATAAAAGGCAATAGGGGACCCTGTTCCCATAGCACCCGACCCCGCTAAAATTGAATTCATTGCCGCCGTGTCGTCATTGGAAACGGTGTAACGTATTAAAGAACCATTCAAGTTTCTAAAATTGCATATTTTTGCATATTTGTTTTACTATTTATTTACAAGTAATTTTTTTTATATTTCAGCCACAAATTTTCTAATTTAATTTGAAGAAAAGTTGCTTGTGATGTGTTCTTGGAACTCTATGTAAAAGAAAAGTAGAGATTGTTCTCTAAATAATTTTTGTCTTTAAATTGTTTAGATTATTTCAAAACAAAAGGAGACTCACAGCCTTCAGTTATCCATCTATAAGCACAATGATTATGGGTTCGATTGCCACCGAAAATTACTTTTTTTATTTTCCCACTCTACTATAACGACAAAGTGCAGCGTTGAGTTCCGCGACACAATCTACAATATTTTGAAAATTAAGTAAAAAATGGATAGAGAAAATATTAGAAAAATATAACATAATAGTAATAATTAAGGCATAAAACTATCACGCGACACTACCCAACGCACATAATCCGATCTGGAGAGCACTTTCAATACTCCAGTTCTATATCCATACATTTTCAATCTATTCAAATACTGGACTCTTGTAATATTCATAAACTAAAAAAAATATTATCATACCTTTATTGGAAGGTAATAAAGTTTAAGTTGCCTTAGCAAAGAGGGATTTGAGTGAATATGTAAGGTTGTATAAAGTAGTTTGTCGGGTGGGTGCGGGACGTATGCCATTTTGTAATCCTAGCTTTAAGTGCACTTTGTCAATACAATGATGTGTATGTAATTCATATATTCGTCAAATATTATGAATGGAATATTTTAATATTAATAATTTATGCTATACAAGCGACCCGCTCGCGGCTTCGCCAGCTTGAATTACATTATTGTTAATTTACTAGTCTGCAATATTTTCGTTTTGTAATAATAATTATATCATTTTAAACAACGTTTTTTAACTTTTTAAAATTATTGTACCTATTACATGAGAGCGCTCAAGTATAATTTGATTTCTCCGCTCTCCGCTCTCAGCAGAAGTTATTTTCAGTAGAGCCACAATTATTTCTCAATAAAAAATAGTGATTTGAAAGTGAAAACATTAAAATTACTATGTCTAAACTAACTTTAGACATAAATCTAAGTGAAAACGCAGTTCCTAGCTAGCCTCGCTGTGGTTCAAGCGTGTAAAAGCAGGTTGTGGGTTCGATTCTCACTCGACGAAATTAAATATTCAATATTTTTATTTCTTCGCTCTCGTATCGAGGCAAAAGCGCGTTCCAATGCCTCCTGAATTCGGTGAATCTGAATCTTACTATTTTCGTATGTTAAATGTAACTTAGGTAAATATACACATATATTCAACGTAATTGGGACAAATATAAATTATTTTAGTAGGTATTTTATTTCTCGTCTATTAGACTAGAGCTTAAGCCAAGGCTTTCTAAGAGCTTGCCAATGTATTTATTTGATAATATTTCCCCATTTATTAGGGTTAGATGGCCGATTCTTACTTTAATATTCATTATTCACTATTTTCTTTAAAAACTTTTTTTTTTTATTTTATTTCCCTATAAATAGAACTAAAAAAGACATACTTTAGATTTAAACAAAAAAATATACTTTAAAGTTAATTAATATAACATAGCTAACATTTACCCAATAAAATGAATGACTATTTAAAAATCAAACAGACGAAATTTGCTCAACCATTAGCCGTCGTTCTTCAGAATTCGGGACGTGGAAATGCCAATCGATCTCGAGCACCGAGTTTTGGGGGACTCAAGCACTCTTAATAGGTTATATTCATTTTCAGTTCACTTGAAAGTTAAATTTTAGGTATTTTTTTGGATTGGTTATTTTTTTTCATTATCGTGCTATAGGTACTTCGCTATAGATAGGCAGAGGGGGCTTAGTGTTAAGACACTCCGGTTCTCACTTTAATTGGTATTTTTTTTAATTATACAAAACATATCTAACACATAGAGTAAGTGTTTTACGTCCCACTTCAAAACAATGCGAACGGCGTTGAGTGGCGTAACTCAACGCCGAGTGGCCATGAGTTTTTTGCCTGGAAGATCCAGGCAAAAAATGCTCATGAGCTCAACTATTTGAACGGGCTTTTTTCAAGTCAAAATTGCACAATTTTTTTTGTTTATATTGTTGTTCATTTTTTTTTACTTTTTTGACATGTCCCAGTAAATGTTAAGCATTTTTATGGAATAAAGATATTTTGACTTTGACTTTGATCTTCATTCTATAAGAATAGCTTATAGCTATTTTATTAGAATCTGCTAATATTCTTGTAGTATTCTCGTGACTCATTTTTATGCTGTAATCCGCATGAACAGACAGAAAGAAACTTGTGTAAAGATACTAAAAATTCTGAAATCCCAAAAATTGCTTAAAATTTATAGATAAACAGTATCAAATCTGAAACAGTAAAAGGTACCAAGCCCAAAGTAAACCCTTCCTAAATTCTTAAGAAAACAACCAAGATTCCAAAGTAAACACTCGAGATGCCCCCCCTAATCTCCCTCCAAATTGCCGTCTACAATATTTGCATAACTCATTACGCTGCATCCATATTTAATTAGAGCATTTCCTTCTTTTCACCAAACAAACTTGTTTAACAAACAATAATGATTTCTTATATTTAATAGCTAAGTAACATTTTATAATGTCAAACAAGTAAAATATTAGTTTAAAAACCAGCTTTTTAGATTTTTAATGGTATAGTGAATTCTATAAATTTCATTTTATACAGTCCTTTCATTTTATACCCATTCTAGGTGGCTTTGCCCAAAACACTGGACTATATCCACCATTTTGTTGTGGCGGTCATTTTGGGTTAACAATAATATTTATCACATAGAAATTCAATTTTAATATATAAATTATTATATTAAATTTTTACTAGTCTGATTAAGAAAAATAAACGTAGTGCCAGTTGATTGCCATAGTTCAACACTTCTCCATTTTCCGCCACATTCTGGAATACTTGCGTGTTGAGTGGCTGGTTCTTTGTCTTGACACCAGAGCGAGGAAATGAAAATATTGCGTTCCTTCGAGTGAAAATCCAACCCACAACCTAACGACTCATCTCACACGACTGGCCTGAAAAATATATTAACAAAGAAAAACCTAAGAAACATACCAAAACATAAATATGGCTTAGATACTTACACAAAGTCGTTTAATGTGCGGATTTTTTTTTCAGAAAAAAAATGGCTGCTGTTGAAAACTCATTATTATAATGTGCGCCAGTTGGCCGAGCTTAGCGAACTTTGAGTGCTTGAGAGATAAATAATTCAAGAGACGCTTTATAAGTGTATTCCTTTGGCGAAAATTTAAAAGTTATCATAATTAATCACCCTGTATAGCTGTCTATGGGAAAATATGTACGTATACTCGTATATTAATTTACCTTTACAGGCTTTTCTTTCATATTTTTGGTCACCCAGCTACTTTAAATGTTTCTTTAAAATATTAATAAAATACTGTATTTTAGTATAAAACAAAAAAATATTTTAAAAGTGCAAATATAATATAACAAAAAAAATTAAAAACCCAAAACAAAAATCCACAAAATCGAATATTCATTTAGTACCCACCGCGCAAAACAACCACATTTAGCTACAACAATCACTCCACCCAACCTTATTTAAAAAACATCTCTATTCTCTCCATTGTTTATCCGTCCTTTAACCCTTGAGCGCGACGTTACATTTTAATAAAATTCTTCAGCCAACATTAACGAAGCCGACCAAACAAGCCCCGCCATTGTGGAACGTATTATGATTTTAACCGAGATAATGCACGGGAAATGACGGCAAAAGAAATTTAATTCGCGTAACGACGAAAGGGTTATGGGTCGGCTTTGATAAATAAGCCGGGAGGGACCCGGAGGATATTACGGGGCCTTTTTGCCCCACATATTGATATTAATGCTTGTGAATTTTGACAAAATTGCGTGTAGAGGTTGTGATGCTCGACTTTTTTTTGTTTTGTTTTGTTTTGTTTTGAAATATGGCCGTTTAAAGTGCTTTTTTGTTTTTTAGGTATATTGGTTTACGAAATGGATGATTGAGGCCGTTGTACAAGTATATGACTATAAGCACGGCGCTTGTGGGTTCGATTCCCACTGGGGGCGACTGAATTATTATTTGTTAATATTTTCATTATTTCTCTTAATGCTCAACGAGCTCTACGAGCTCACCCTGCTGCTACTCTGCTATATGCGGTAAACAGCGTGAAGCTAAAGATTACTTACGATTAGATTAGATTTTACCTAATTCTCTAAAATTAAAAACGACATCTATTTTACAATAAACCAACATTGAGACGCAGCGGCACGTCATCTGATTGTAAACGCGATGGTTGCAGGTTCTATTCTCACTCGAGGGGTGAATTATTTTCACTGCTCTGATAAAAATTAAGCGCAGTATTAACCATTGTACATCATTCAACATGTACTATTTCGTAAATGTTACTAAAAGTGCACGGTGTGCCTACTTAAGTCTGTAGGTTTCCTTTGCATAGTATTAAAACACACTGTTTTCCATTCTCCGCCAAATTCTGCATGCATTATGTAGTGATTCGTAAATCTTGCTCACGCTTTGCCTAGACACCAGAGCGAATGAAATAAAAATATTAAATTTTTCATTTCCTCGAGTGGAAATCGAACCTATAACCTATCGTGTTTACAGTCACACTTTATGCCCTTGCGCCAACTGACCTCATACATAATCATACATAAGAAGAAAGTAAATCTACCTCATCAGTATACCATATCAAATTTAGATCACATACACAAGTTCCACCCTCCGCCCTCGCTTATTAAATTAAATAACATAATGCTTTCAGACGCGAAGTCCCAAAAGTCGAGGAACCTTTAAATATTATGTCTGTATCAGATACTTCATTAATATTTCTACGTACCACTAATTAAACGGGGTCGCCTCGGCGGGCGCGCGACGCTCGTAGGGTTATGTTATTTAACTTGGATATTTGAGTGTATCAAAATGTATGAATGCAAATTTGATATAATATGGGAAAATTTGTTTAAAGCTTAGCTATCTAAGTTTGGTTATGAAAGTGTATAATTTTTTTAAATTAATTTGTGCTAAATATCAATCGTGGGCAAACCACTAAACTATTTATGTGTACGGAGTGTTTTAACACTAAGTTCCTAAATCTCTGCCTACCCCGTACCTAAATACAGTTTTGAAGCTCAAAAGATCATTGCTTTGTTTTAACAGATAACAAAAAAAGAAAAAAATATATGCGAAAAATCTGACATAGAAAAATAAAGCAAACCTATGACTTATACAACGCCATTTTTAAAAAAAATATGTAATGACAAAAATATATTAAACAAAAAACGAAATGTAAATTTATATATACATATATATATATACAAACTGTATATACGTATACAGACATACCTACTCATATATATCTACCTAGATCGTGAGTAGAAAGTAGTAAGACGATCCACTGGGCGTTTGTATAATTAAAATCATCTACACGCTTTCGCCCTCATTGCTTATACGAGCACCTCGTACGAGTATATGACAGGTAAGGATTATTTTGTAGAAGATCGACACGATTTCGGGAGCTCGTGTAGAGACAGCATAAAAATTGTATACTAAAAGGAAATACTCTACGTCTATAATATTAAGAACAGATATCGTACCTATAAGGTATTCTGTAATTATAATCGGGAAGAAAATGTAACTAAATGTGACAACATCCAGAGTTTAGAGTTCTTCAGCAAATACTGCTATTATTTTGTTACAATTTTTTGAGCCAGGATCTCGATAGGTTGTGGGTTCGATTGCCACTCGAGAAAATGAAATATTTCATATTTCTATTTTCTTCGCTATCGTGTCGAGGCAAAGCTCGACGTTAAGATCCGCCACTTAACAAGCATTGTCTCCAGAATTTGGCTGAAAAAGGAGAAAGGAGACACTAGGTTCCCTCTGCCTACTCTGCTGCTGTATGGCATAAAGCGTGATGCTAAACAAAATAGATAAATACATAGTACTACACTCTTTTTAAGCGAAATTTAACATATACGCCACAATAAATAAAATAAAAATAAATATAGTACCTATTTTGTATCCAGTACCTACCAGTAGTCTCGAATTATATTTCACTATCAAATTCACACGATCGTATCAGAACATCTGTCACGATCTTCAATACAATCTTGCAACTTGTCTTAGTGAGGCATTGGAATTGGAGATTTTTAAGTGATGAAGCTGATTAAAAACGTTCCTTTGTTCAGTTTATCATTAAAAATAGACTAATTGACCAATATCTATAATAACTCATATATACTTAAAAACCGCTTTAGTTATTTTTTAGGGTATCTATACCTAATACATATTATTAAAGAGTAAAAACCAGGTTCAAATTGCAAGCCATTTACATGCTTTAATTCCTCAACCGGAAATAGAATACGCTACCATCTTCACAATACCAATTAGACTCTACGAAGACTGTATTCTTTAATTAACATATTTTCTAAGCAATATTTATCATAAATAAAAAAACGAAGCAGTATTCATCGAACTACGATAGAGAACGCTACTTCGATAGCTCTACCACCACACCAAAACCTCCAAACACTTCACCTATTCTAATCACTCATTATTTTTTATGTAACGTCGAGTGTAACAGTACTTACTTTCTTTCTCACTAAGAGATTGATTATTAAAAATTTCGTACGCAGTTAATTATATAGTGGTAGATAATTGAGTAATTTATGGCGGGCGTTGGAAGCTATTTGGAAGACATGTCATGATGACATAACGTGTTGTCTAAAATAGATTGCTTTGTAGATTTACCAGCTTCACGCTATATCCCGCACACAGCAGGGTAGGCAGAGGGAAACTAGTGTTAAGACACTCCGTTCCCCACTTTCTGCCGAATTTTTGGGGGCATTACGTGTTGAGTGGCAGCTCAACGCCGCGCTTTGCCTCAACACCAGAGCGAAGAAATGAAAATATAAACGTAAATAAATATTTCACTTCCTCGAGTGGGGATGGAACCCACAACCGTCGCGTTGCAGTACACCCTCGTGCCTCAATTTACCTTCAGGTTATATACTTAGTAAAACCATATATGAGAGGAAACAAAAAAAGAAACAAAGCCAAATTAACACACCAAATTGTCTAATAATAATCATATAGCTAATAATCTAAGGGGAGGCCGTCATTGCGGAGGAGAATAAGAGATTGATTGTAACCGGGACGGTAGTGGGTTCGATTCTCTATCGGATGAATAAATTATTATTTATGCCAATACGAAAGTGGGGAGCGGAGTATAGTATACAAGACTTCATTTGCCTGTTTTATATGAGATATAGCTTGAAGCTGATAAAAAAGCAATATATTTCTCCTTACTAGACCGAAAATATAAAACGTTATCAAAATCTTTCTAATACCCAACGTAAAATGAAGAAAAAGATCACTATTTTACCATATCTACCGATCTACTTTCCCAGCTAACGCATTAAAGCATGTTTTACATAAAATTATGCCCAAAATCTGTAATTTTGACGCCGTTACGTCGTTATGCCGTTACGCCATTACGGCGTTACACACTGGTCACTGGCAACGTGTTGTTTAAAGCCCAAATTATGTTCATTATAATGAGACAAATTGTATGTTTTGATGGTTTTCAACAGTAATGAAATGTGAAGGGAATATTCTGTTGTTTTGACCAATGAAGATTCAGATTGATAGGTAACGGTATTTTACTAGTTATTTAATTTTGAAAATTTCTCCTGTAAGAATAAGGCATACAACTACTACTAACAAAATGGGGAACGGAAGTGTTTAAATGGGAACGGAGTTAACACTCTCAGGTTCCCTCTGACTTCCCTACTATATACAAGATAAAGATCAAACATATTAACAGAAAACAATAAATCAAAAACACCAAAGTAATATAGGCAGGTGTGTTACTTATACAATAAATCGAAGCTACAACAACCTTGAAGCTATTTTATTCACCTTTGCCACTGAGCATATAAATCAGCTCGATCACGACCTAATAGAGAACGATCACTCATCCCAAATTTGCTCTCCTTGCCTCATCTAATTATAGAATTAAGAAATCGTGGCCAATATCTCTTGTTAATGACAATAAGGCTATCATTAATCATTAGACGTTAGTTTGCAATCATTATCAAATGATAATATTGGGTGTTACACTTTTGAATTTTAATACGGTTCGATTTTTAAAGAATGTGCGATTTTTTTTATGTTTTTCTTCTATTTACTGGTGGTAAAGAATATGTCGTCGATATTTTTTTTAAATCTTAAGAGCTAAGCTAAGCTTTTTTATAATATTTTTCTACATTGGGAAAGAGCTATAGATTTTTAAGCTACATGCTATCAGGCATCCAGATAAACAAAAGAAGCCAAGTTAAGACACTCTACTCTCCATTGACAAATTAACAAAACAGTATGTGTAGAGTGGCGGAAGTTAACGCCGCGTTTATGCCTCGTAATCAGAAGGAAGCATTGAAAATATTAAATACTTTATTCAACTGAATGGAAATCAAACTCACAAGCGTCACGTTTACAGACACACGCTTGCGCCCCTGCCATACGACGCCTCTCTTAGTTCTTAAACAAGAGAGTGTATTGGAGAAGATAGTGTCTACACATTCCCCACATTTCTCCATTTAAACAAGAAAAAACCACCAAAATCGATATTCTCCTATAACTTGAAGCACCCAGCATCTTGATAGGGAGCGAAGAGAAGGCGGTGCGGTCGTGATTGCGTGGAGAAACACACGGCGCGCCGACACTTGTAATTGTTGATCATTAGATTTACGCCTTATACTGTCTTATTGCCTACTATATATAGCTTTACGCGTTCGGGTATAAGTAGATTTTTTTTTTAATAACGTTTTTTTAGGTTCCCACTGTATCCCGCATATAATAGGGAAGGCAGAGTGAACCTATTGCTTAGATATTCCGTTCCTCATCTTTCGCCCAATTTTCGAAACTTTTCGTCTTACATTGCGGAAGTCAACTAGAGAAATAAAAATAAAACATTCCCCTAAGAGGTAATCGAACCCACAACCTTTGAGTTTATACTCAGACGGTGTACTGTTACACCACTACGTGCGATGGCCTCAAGATAATATAAATTTAGATTTTTATATTTATTTCCTTTGAAAACTGTTTTGTTTTGAGCTTACCAGAATTAGCAAAGAAGCTTTTTAACTTTTGCTACATTTACATCATAATTTAAATTTTTATTATTGACTCTTATCAACCGTTTTCCAATGGCTATAGATAAGAGATGTAGAATTCTACAATTACCTGCCCAGCAATCAAAACATACCTAATACCTAAGCACCTACCTATATTTAAAACAAATAATTCTCAATCAAACGGAAAATATACAATTTTCTATATAGATATATACATATAAGAAAATACATGTAAAATATAACATACTATACACAATTTACTTGTAAACCTATGTAATATGTAGAGTATAGTGCCTGGAGCATTAGGGTCGGCGTCAACCCACCCACATCAAAGTTTCAGCTGCCTGTCTATCCACACAAAGGGTAAGGACAGGAGAAAGAGAAGTTTTAATAAAATACCCCTATTTCACTTTCCATTATATTATATTATGTATAGATAGATAGTTTATTTAGCAACATTTTATTATAAAAGTCTTATAGGAAACTAGTGTTAAGTCATTATATTTCCTACTATCGACCGAATTCTCGAGACATTCCATATACAGAGGCGAAACTTAACGCGAAGTTTTTGATATCTCGATGAAGAATCAATTATCACGAGGCAACCGAACTCACAATCGTCGCGTTTACACGTATAGTCTCAAGCTTCACCACTGCACTACGACAGACTCTAACGGCCTATATATTATTATAATAAAAAATAAAAGAAAAAAAAGATAAAATAATCTAGCATTATATATTAATAGAACATCTCATTTTACATTTCAAAAGGCTCATTTTTATAATTAAAATAAAATGTTTCACAACCATATTCTATTTATAAAGCGTCGTTATGTTTCAATGAATAATATATGTTTGTATGGATTCATCAAGTCCCTGCTAATTAAAAAATGATAGTACCCAACTTCAAACGGTTTTTTTTTTATTTTATTTTTTATATATTTTTTTATTATAAGCCGGATGTTGCATATGATACAGCCTATTTAATATTATGTAGGTTTTATGCTTGTTGAATCTGTGCTGAAGTATGTTTCTATCGTTGTTTTGTTTATTTGTTTTTTTTTATATTTTCACATTTTTTGTTATAAAAAGTAATTTATGATGATGGAAAAGTAACCTATGAGTAATAGGATATAGATTTTTACGTATAAAAATTGCTTATTTATAAAATTATTCATTTATAATTATTTACTTTATGTTATTGAAATAGAAAATTAGTGAAGTATGTCTCAATTTCAATTATTATCGTAGGAAATGACTCTTTTAAACAAAACGTTAATTTCATTGAAACTATAGATACTAATAACGCTTGTTACATCACTAGCAAGTACATCAGTTAGCAAACAATTTAATATATAAAATAAGATCTTACAAAAAGAAAATTAGAAGAAATATTCGCTATCACACATAATAAAAGGAAACTTCTTACCTTATTCACTGACAAGATATCTAGTTAATAAAAAATAATAAATATTAGCAAACTTTCATTTATATTTCAATTTTATATTAAAAATCACAAAATTTCAATAGTTTTAAGCAAAATGCTGAATCACCACTAAAGGAGTACCACTAAAGGAGCACTGCACCCTAAACTACGTCACAACATCTGTTCTTCCCAACGGATTAATATATGCTCTAAAGAGATTATTCAAGATGGCGAATAATAAAAAAATAAAAAACAAAATGGCGGCTGGGTGCTTGAGGACACTCGATATAATAATACCGCTTCTAACAAAAAGAATTTGTTTGTCCCAAATAATGGTTCCTTTTATATGGAAATCATAATTATCTTTTGATAATGGCTGATTGGGAAGGTTCCTCTAATATGCATGAATACTTGAGGTTTTTATTAGAAGTTAAATAACATTCTTAAATGTCTTCTTCAAAATTTTGTTATTATCTACTGAAGTATTTAATAGTTAATATTTTAAGATGAAAGACTTGTTAAACAATATGATTATATATTGCAATTTAATAATCGATTTACTTCTAGAATTTACGCGATAGTTACTTTAAGACCATCTGCGGCGATAAGTTCCGCTACTCAAGAAGTAATGTCTCGAATTCTATCAGAAACGGGAAAACAATAATTGCAAAAAAGTATCTAACCACAAAAAATATTCAAGAAATATTAGTAAATATCTTAAATTTCCAATTATAATTGTTAAAAAAAAACAAATATCAATTAAAATATACTGTTAGTTTCTCTATTACAACAAAACTCTGTAAACAATCATTCAAATTAGACACCAAACGATCGAGAGGACCCAGTACAATGTACCTATCTGGACGGCCAGGAGTCCCGGTGACCGCCAAAAGGGCGAAGCGAAGCGAAACGAAAAAAACGCACACGTCTTTTTTACCCTAAGGGAAGGCAACAGCTGCTTGTATAACAATGATATAGCCATGCTATTTCCACCGACCCCGGGCAATTGGCACACGGGCTATAACCCGACTGAAAGAAATATGAGCCAAAATATATAATTTTGTTACAGTATAGCCTTTTTTTAATCTATTCGGGTTATAAGCGATTGGGAAGCCCACATACCGCCCTTTGTAAGTCACGGTTGATTTAGGACGAAATCGTGTCCTTTTTGTTGTTTTTGTTGTTTCATTCTGCGTGATGAGTGTAACAATTATATATTGTGGACGAGCGAGGGAATTATTATATGGGGAATGTATGGAAATTATCCACGGCTTTCATATTTTTATTTTGAAATAATTTAACGAAATTATACTGAATTCTATAGCACTATTCTATTTGAACAAGGACTTACGCAAAAAATCTCAAATATTTTATTTAAATAATAATTTTCTACAGTGATATAAAAGGTAAACATCAATAATAATGGTTGTTTTGTAGGTCACTGAGGGAGTTACTACCTATATAAAGAAAAAAAATATATAGAAATATCTATAGATTTATGAAAGTAATAATAATAGTAATACACTGATAGCACTCTAAACAATATTATTGAACGATATCTAGAGAACATATTAGTTAATATTAGTTACAAGACAAAAAATTGCAACTAAGCCATAAATAACTAACTTCACAATAATATTACTTTATATATAAATCTATATATACATATATAAAAAAAATTATAAAATGGATGACATTCCATCCACACAGAATACAATACAGAATTGAACAATACAAAGCACATAAGGTGACAGTTTGGTGACACTTGTCATTCCTCCCCTCTGATTGGCTGGGGGGCTTGGTGACAAACGGGCGACATAGAGACCAATGTGGACCAATCAAAAGGCAGGAAACAACACAAATAGAGATTACCGTAGAGTCATTTGTGTTACATTTACATGCGTACGTGTTGTGTATTTTGTTTCTGTACGTAATTGTAAAAAACGTTTTACTGGTGGAAAGAGGTGGGTTCAATATTTGGCTTCTGAAAAATTATTATTTTTCCCTATGCATGAAAGTATGTGCCTTTATTAAGAAAGGTACAATATAGTGCCAAATAAAAATAATTATAAAATATATATTCCTCCGAGTCGGAATTAAACCCACAACCATCAAGCCACCCACCCTTTTCACCATAGCAAGTAGTCTGTGGCCAGTCGTGTTGCAAGGACACAAAGACACATCTGTAAACACTGGGGAAAAGTGTCTTAACACTAGGTTCCCTCTGCCTACAATGTGAACCTAATTTTAACAAGTATTTTGCAATATCAGGTCATTTTTAAAAAGGAAGTATCAACCATCCACCCATATCATTACTTAACTATTACACGCTATAACACGCTATAACACGCCTCGTAAATCGTTAGTGTCGTGACTGCGGCAGTTAAGATTGCACTCATTTTCGTCCCCCAACTAGGCCGCAGGTCGAACTAGAATATATTAGTGTTATCGGGTTCCCTTATCTTGTTAATACTTGTACAAATTGTATAGTAAAATATTATTAAAGCAATCAACACTTGTAAAGTGGTTATTGTTTGTTTATTAATCGTTTCTTATATAAGTGTGTGATTATAAGTTAAAATAAATAGAAATAAAATATGCTTTTTTTTATTTTTGATTTATTAATTATATAGAGAAATGTTAAAGAAAACAAGAGACCGTATATTGTAACTATACCTATATATATTGTAACTCGACGGTTGTGGGTTCGATCCCCACTTGGGGTAATGAATTATTGTTTATTAAAGGTTTCATTTAATCGCTCTGACAGCAAGGATAAATCTCGCAGTGCCTCGAAAAATTCGGCGGGAAGATTTTAACGGTTAGCATTGCTTACCATTCTATATACGGGATACAGCGTGAAGCGTGTTTTTTTAAGAATTTTAAAGAATAACGTTTTGCCCTGTTACCAAAACAATGAAATAAAAAATAATTCATTGCCCCGAATGAGAATCGAATTCACTCTCGTCGCGTTTACCTATAGAGGTCACGAAGGCCTCTTTAATTATTTTTATTGATTTCTCATAATTGTCAAAATACCTATCTATATAGAGTTATTTCAAAACAGACAAACTAATTTAAGCTGGTACCTACTGCCTTGTAAAGATCATCGATAAAACAATGTCGTTTGTTATATTTTGTCTGTCCGTGTGTTGACATGGAAATGTGTTGATTGCTATTATTATTCTCTTAGATCGTGTACGATAAGAACTGTGTAGGCCGTAGGTTCGTGACTCTATAAAAAATTATATTGGGTGATAACGACCTTTTATTACTTAACCGAAGTATTGGAAGTTCAATTTATTAGGCATATGAATATTTTAGCTTTTCTTTTATTTAGCTTCACGCTGTATCTCTTATGTAGCACTGTAGGTGGGAGAGTGTCAAGACACTCCGTTCTACACTTCTATATTTGAGACGATGCATTTTATTCGCAGAACTCGGTCTCGCTCTTTAACTTACCAGTGCGTAAAATAATTAATTGGTTCAAAAAAATAATAAGTTTAATCCCCTCAGTGGGAATCGAATCCAGGAAACGCGTTTACAGTCAGACACAACCCCAATGATCCACCGAGACCTCAATATTTTATTACAGTTATTGACAAAGTGATTTTTTATAAAGAATTTCGTTTGATATAGGTATACGAGTATGTATAGAACTAATATCAGTAAGTATAGTCACCTCAAAGGATACACCAAGGTGAGTGTTTTTTACCAACAGGTTTCTAATTGTTTTATAGTTCTTCATAATTAAGATTGCGCTTGTAAAATTCCATTATTATAACTTTAGGTAGTGTTTAACTGTTTATACGGTAGTAGTGGATTCGATTCTTACTTGCAATTACCTATGTTTAAAATCAAAATATTTTCTGTTTCTTCTATTGAATATAAAAATCAATATCTCAAATAGAACCTATGTTAAAGATATTACCTTCACCAGTTTCTTTTATTTAGGTACCTGAGATGTGAAAATATATGTGAATATAAAAAATGTAAGCTATAATAAGTATTTAATAGAAAATATCAAATATAAAATGGTCAAAAACATTTATTAGAATAAATATTTAGAAAATCACCCAAGGGACCGGTTTTCAAGAAGGGCTGGTTCAAATCCCGTTACGATAATTTTTTTATACAAAAAAGAAACTTTATTTTCTTCCATAGCAAAGAAATGAAAATATAAACTCTAGTGAGGATCCAACCCACAACCAGTCAGTCGATTATGCAGCACCACTTCGTGCTCCTGCGCCAAGACTGGCCTCGTCTTCCACCAAAAAATTTAATTGTTAGATACCTACTGACTTTTTAGCTCCAAACATAAAAATGAATCTACACTTAACCAGAAAACACAATTTCCTTCTTATTCCACATTCTCTCATTAGAGCATTACCAAGAAGGTAGTTTTAATTAGCTACCAGCATATGATTGACACTGGCACCAGTAACTGGTCCATCACGAGGGTATAACGAGTGATGCTAATGACGCATCATGGATGCTCTAAGTGTCTCTATTGGATGTTCAAACAAGATATTTTGACAGTCCCACGGAAATACTTGTTTGGATATGTTTAGCGTCGGTAGATACCTGTAGGTAGGTAGATATATATGGTGATCGATTCTGGTGGTGTTTTAGTTGAGTTTTCTTTTTTGTACGAGTGTAGGTATTGGGGTAGTAGGTGCTAGGTATTGGGGTATGTGGGTTAGTTCTTTTACAGCAGTTTCCTAAGAAATTGTATATTTTTGAAAAGCTTTTATTTTAAGATCCCGTTTCTTGAGGCAGTCGTGATACACAAGGGTATGACTGTCACACGACGGGTGTAGGTTCGAGCCCTATTCGAGAGAATGAATTATTCTTAATATTTTTTTTCTACTTTGCCTCGACACCTACTATCGCACTACAACCCAAAGATCGACATTTTTATTTATTTATTATTTGAGCTTAACGTTATTACCTGCACAGCCAGTTAGGCAAGAATTTAATATGAAAATTATCCGTTCTCTACTTTCCGTTTATTTCGCAAGGGCATGGAAATGAAACAATTCCTTCCTTCGAGTCAAGATTGCATCAATTTCAATCGCGCTCACTTCCTGACGCTATCCGTCACTTATAGTCTTTATTTTTTTTATACTTATAAAAACCAGTAAAACCTCTTTCAAGTATATAGTTTTTAAATAAATATGTACTTAAAGTAATAATGGAAACCAATTACAAAAAAAAACTATTGTAATATCCATGTATGGCGTCAACCGTTCTACAACTTCAATTCCCACATCTGCTATCTACAATTAGTGTAAATAAATAATCTTCTGTTTATTGTGTCACAAGCTCTACCTTCACCATTTTAATCTGACCTGCCACATCCTATTCAAGGGGATGCTAGGTTCCTTCCAAAGGTTCCAAGTTATTCTGGTTAGCTAAGACCTTGTCATTCTGTCCGCCATCGCCATGTGGAAACCATTTGTTTATATTGTAAATAAAGTCAGTCAGTTCGTGTGCACGTCAGCCACATGCCATGTGAGGTCGAAACGAGTCATTTTTGTATTGTCTTCACTAAGTACCTACCTTTAATATAACTGGTGTGATGGGGATTGGTGACAGTTTTTTTGTCATATTTTTTTTTATATATATATATATATATATATATATTATGTAGATTATATGCCAATTGGGTTTTTATTAGGTAAGTACTTCATGAATTTATTTTTTAACTTAGGTATATGTTTGTACTGCCACGTAAAAAAATTCCTTCTTTCAATAATAATATATCAACATAAATTATAATTTTATTATACTCAACACGCAATGCCTCCAGAATTCGGCAGAAAGTGGGGAACGGAGTGTTTTAACACTAGGTTGTGTGCGGGATATAGCGTAAAGCTGATTAATTATAGTTTTTCTTTCTGTATATTTTGAGTTTATAGAGAGTTAATATAAATTGGTTATTTTACCGCAAACAGCAGGGTAGGCTAAGACACTCCGTTCCCCATTTTCCGTCAAATTCTAGAAGCATTACGTGTTGAGTGGCAAAACTCAATGCCACCTTCAGTATCGCCATAAACCATGTATAACATTTTTAATATCGGCTGTGCTATCATAATAAATGTTTCCATAGTAAAACACTGTAACTAAGTACACCAATTACAGCAATTTGCAGCACGAGGATCATAAATCCAACCAATCACAACACGTACTTAAGGTGACATGGAGCTGGAACGGCTCACTTCCGGTCGCGTTGACCGGATATGGCGCGCGGCCGGAAGTTGTATACAAAGCGAAGGATTTGCGTGTGGAACATCGATGTGGAGGAAATACTGAATTTCATTATGGTTAAAGGTTTTTTTTTTGTTTTTTTGTGTAAGAATGTTATAGTCTAAGTTTTTAGGGTTTTAGAAAAGTCCAGCTACAGATGTCCAGTACACTAAGATATTAATATTGTTTTTTTGTATTTTTACGCACGTAGTGTTAAGATACTCTCTTCTTATCTAAATTCCTTACTTCTTCTGCCACATTTTTGGGAGAGTGTACATAAATGGCGGAACTCTACACAGCTCTTCCAGAGCGGAAATTGAAAGTATTTTAAATATAATAATTTCCTCTGAGTTCCTTCTGAGTAGGGTCAGAAGAAAAAACACATAAAATAAAAAATATATGCCTATTAGTAAAAATATATTAAGAATACCTATAGTATTTTTTTATTAGTAAGTAATAAAAAAGATGTCATCAGTATATATCAAGTTGCTGTCACAACAAACCCAAAGTTCGCGTGTTTCTAGCACCGCGGTATAGGGGAGTGGCCTGTTGATATCTTATTGAATCCTTAATCTATTTTTAGTATGGCTTTAATCTTTTATTTCTTGTAGTTGCACATTGTATCAAAGCACGTAAGGCAGAGGGAACATAGGAACCTAGAGTTAAGTCTCTCCGTTCCCATTATGACACTTCCGTTAATCATTTTCCAAATTCTGAAGGCATTGTGTGTTGAGTCTGGCAACTCAACGCCCCGCTTTGCCTCGTTGCTAGAACAGGGAATTGAAAATATTAAATATTTATTTTTCTCAAATAATCAAACCCACAACCTAACGTATATTCAATGGAAATGACAATATTTCTAAATAATTGAAATTCAATTGCAAAAACAATTAACACTAAAGCCCAGTTTTTTAAGTAGAAAATTTTAATAATTACTTTTAATTTAAAAACATAGTAATCAATCCATTTGTCACAATCACAGTTCGCGTGTCGTTAAGCGCCGTACTGCAGGGGTGGGACTAATTTGATGATAGAGATCTAAGAACTTATTTATATTTTACAAGTGCCTGTAGAGTTAAATGGTAATTGAAAAATGTTATTGTTTTATTCTTCAGCTTAAATTTGAAAGAAAAAGCAGCTTTTGACGGTTTTTTGGTAAGCAGGTGGAAATTTACGTTAGAACTCTCCGTTCTCCGCTTACCGTCGCTATTCAAGACAATGCATGATCGATTATTTACCACATAAAACAGCTTAAAAGCTCATAATTTCATTAAGGCTTTGTGAACTAAGCGAGCTATTACAATTAAGTAAAAACTACTCTAAGAAATACATTGCTGTGAGTTCGATGTTTATGCAAAGAAGATTTTTAAATATCCCTTATCCCCAAATCGCGGCGTTCTGTTCCGCCATATAAAACAGAAAAATCTCTAAAATTCGAGAATTTCGATCTGATCGAGAATCAATATACAAATTTAAACAATCTATTTTCTCACACCGCACTCTCCCATCGACATGTCTTTGACCTCTATTCAAAACATCATGTCCTCAGCTGCTTGCAAACTTACTATAACACCTGTTAAATATATTTTACACGGGAAAATCACACTTATTATAAAGCAATAAGAGTTGTGGTATATTTTTTGAATAGTCATTTTAATTGTATGTAGGAGGCAATGTTTATAAAATAAACAATTGTCGATCGAGAATAGGATAATGTCGTTGTCACTATAAGGCGTTAGACAAACGTGCGATTGGTAAAAGCACTTGACTGTTACAAGTGTATACAGTGTGATTATAGGCTATTGTTCTGTTATTTATATAAATATAGGGTAGTTTTATATTAAATTTATCTATAAATAATATTTTTATATGTATTTTTATGGATAATGGTAATATAAGTAAAATTTTAGTTTATACTATAGATTTACTTACCTACTGATTAAATGTAAAAATAGAAATTAGTAAATTTTTGTCAATTGAAAATATTAAATAATTTCTATTTTTATATTCTTTGATTGAATAATACCTTGTTAATAATAAATTACTTCTTCTTATTTTATATGTATAACTACGAATTTACATTTCATTGATATTATTATAAAAAATAACAAAAAAAAGCACCTAACCTAAAAAAACTTTAAAAGTATTACATACATCGCTAGCAAATAAAACTAAAATCTTGCATAGAAAGCCTAAAAGATAGACAAGAAAGGTTTTAATTAGATGCTTATCACGGCCACCCACGTAGCGCCAACACGTACTAGTATTGCGACATGTCCGCGCCGTGTGTGGGAGGCCTTACGTACACGTTTAAACACTTGCGAGGACAAAATATGACATCTCTACACACTTGCAAGTCGCGTGTCGTAGGAGATCAATGTTAAATGTCATTTTATGGTTTATTATTATTTTAATATATCTGATACTTGCTTATAGTGGATTTTGTGAATAATTCTCAAGTTATTTCTATCTTAGTCTAGTTATTTTAATAGCCGCGACGGTTGTGAGTTCGATTTCCATTCCAAGTAATGTAATATTGAATATTTTCAGTTCTTTGCTCTTGTAACGTGGCTAAACGCCGCGTTCAGATCCACAACTCAACACGCAATGCCTCCAAAATTCGGCAGAAAGCCTTACACTACGTAGCCAGGTTCTGTGCGGGATATAGCGTTAAAAAAACGTATAACTATACATAGACGTAGGTATTTGTTTCCATCACACATGTTAAACTTAATTAGACAGTTTAATTTAAAACAGTTTATGCAAGTGAAACCGGACGTGGGCGCTAGTCATTTAAAAACAGTAAAATTGCATAACAGCCAATTGTTAAATCGTTAACTCATCAACTAACTGCTAATATAATGCAAAGTTATACAATGCTTATATAGGTATACCATTGATAACTTAAATAAAAATAAAAGGTTGATATAATATTTTTATTAATTCTATATGATCGTTGTGGCCCAGCGGTCAGACTGTAGATTGATCGATGTGGATTTGATTCCCACTCGGATGAATTATTTTCATTTTCTCGTTCTGATGACATGACAAAGCAAGGCGTAGGTTCACACCTGGAAAAATTGGTTGGAAAATGGTGAACAGACAGTATGTTAACACTAGGTTGCCTTTGCCTACCCTGCTACGCGTGAAATATTTAAATATTATTATCGACTTAACATTTAAATTGATACATATATTACAGCAAATAGGTACCAATATAAACATTAATATTAATATATTAATTTTCTAAAATAACCAGAAACAAAAGAAATAAATAAATACATAAAAAAAAACATTCTAATTCTTCTTATATCACCACCATCAATAATTACAATATTAAAAAATATATTTAAATTACATAAAAATCAGGTAAAGCCGCGAGCGGTGGCCAGTCAACCACAAGTCCAAAGCGACATGCATACAAAAAACCAAACACCCGAGGTCGCCTTCAATCATTTTCAAACGTGATATAAATGATTAATGAGACGACTCCTTTGTTCATTTGTCTCTAAACAGACCGTTTGGACATTAATTGCTATATAATAATTATAGATAGAGATGGAGATGACGCAATGCAGGTACTTTGATTGGAATAAATTATTATGATATTTAGATTTGGTAAAAAACAACGATAGGTTCGTTGGGGCAGCTCGTGTTTGATTATTACTATTGGTGGTTGTTAAGCACAGAGGCTATGGGTTCGAATTTTACGATATTTCGTAATTGTTATAAAATTTTAAAGGCGGTCGTGGCGTTACGCACAGCACACGGCGGCTCGGCGTTTAACTGTAGACGAGACGGTTATGGGTTAAAATTGTTGAATTCCTACTCTCTCTCTCTCTATCTACGTCTCGAAAATTGGGCAGAAAGATTGTGACAGGAGAGATTAGCTGTTCCTGCATATAGCAATGTTGGCAGAGGGCACCTAGTTGGGTAGTATATGACTGTGAAGCTATAATTTTATTGAAATATTATTATACCTACTTCTATTCTTTTAGAATGACATTGCATTCTAAATATTTATTGTTTGATTTAGTATTTGACGTTCAAATCAAGTTAACAATTAAAAGTAATGAAAATTAAATAAACTTCATAAAAAAAGAATCTCCCTTTTACGATGTTTATCGCAAATTATCAAACTACCAAGAGATGCACACTACATGTCACAGACGCGGCGCCAACAAACAGCAAGCATTAGGTACATACATACCTAATATTAAATAATTATATGTATGTATGTATGTTCATCCCCATTAAAGTATAAAACTGCCGGCATCTGCTTCGCCGCCGGTTGACAAGAACAACGCGCACAGCCCATTGTAAACACGCGTTTATTATCATCGTCATAAAACGCCGCGTTTATTTCTGCAGTGTGGGTGGTCTGTCTGTACATGAACAAATATGGTAGGCACATTTCAATTTTTGTTCTTTTACGCCGTTGTGGTGCAGTTGTAACGGTTGATGCTGCACGCGGAAAACTGGGGAACTTGGCCTGAGTTGTTTTCCCCTGCTTGTATCATTTGATTACCTATGTACCTGCTTATAAATGTTTAATATATGAAAAAATACAATTTCCTTATACCAAATGAGGTCCATCAAGGCACACGGGCATAACCATGCGACTGTCAACAAGACAGGTTGTGGATTCAATTCCCATTCGAGGCACTTAAATATTTAATATTTTTATCTCTTGAGTCTGGTAACGGGGCACGGCGTTAAGTTTTGCCACTTAAGATGCAATACCTCCAGAAAGAGAGAAAGTAGGTAACGGCAACGGTATCCTTAATGACGACATTAACTTAACAACAGGTTCATTTTAAAAATATGAAATATATCAATTGAAAAGAGAAATAGGACACTACTGTTTGTAATACTACTATTTCCGATTGCAGGGTAAGCAATGAACTCCTTGTATCAAGATTAGCTCTACGCTTTCCGCCCAACTTCGGGGCAACTCAACGCAAAAATAGTTACGTTTGAAAAGATTAAAAAATAAAAATAAAACTACAATTTAACACATATCTATCTAGGATTTTCACAAGAAATCTATCCTTATTTAATAGAGATGTAAAATTCCAATCAGTCGCATACAACCCATAAAGCAATTGGTAGCCGTGAGAAACGGCCGTATCACTTCTAAAAATCTATTATTATAGATACGTAGACCGTGATCTCTTACACCCTAAACCTGATCAGGATTCTGTCGCTAACGAGATGGAGAAATCACAATTTTAACCCTACCCCATCCTTTGGTAACAAATCAAAGGAAACTATTCTTTATTTATACAGAAATAAGATTCAAATGGAATTTCCAATAATTTCTAACCAACTTGTCGAAGAAAATCTTAACAAACTTAAAATATCCTTCAATAATCCTAAAATCACACAAATTTATATCTTATTTCTTAGTAATAACGTTTACTACAGATTTATTGATTGGAAGAAACTTAGCCAATCAACGTTTATGGCAAGAATTAAATAAGTTTTACGGTTTTATTAGAGGACGGATGCTGTCATCTTCCGAGAACACAACGGCGGGTGTCATTAGAGATTGTAAATGAGAGGACAGTCGTAACGAGGTAGCTAATAAGAGGTTTATTATATCAAAATAGGTATATATTGACGTTTGACGGTGTTAGTGTCTGTAGGGTGGTTGTTAATTTCGTTTTATGTTGATTAATTAAGTTGTTATATGAAAATATGTGTAAGAAATCCGGTAGAAAGGCTTGGAGTGTGGAGGATAGTCTTAGATTCCATTCCCAGTTTACTTTTTTATTCAAAATATTTTCATCTTACGAATTAATGAAATTAAGGCAATATGCAAAATTTTATATGGGGCTAAAAATGGTGCATGGTGCTTAACTCTAGAGCAATTTATTTATTTATTTAATTAATTATATCGATTTGGGTAATTTAATAAATACACAAAAAATAAACTTTTAATTAATTAATTTTAGTTATAGCAATATCCAAACCTAATCTAACCTAAAATAATTTCAATCAAACAACTTCGGAAGCAAAATCTTTTTATTTCACAAACAACGAAAAAAATGAATAAAACAAAAATTCCTATAAAAGATTACCCACGTATAAAATCGCGAGGATATCACAATAAAAGCCCGCTATAAGATTTTACAGACCTGTTGACATGCGTAGGCGCAGCATTTGAAAACATTTTGTAATGTCATTATCATCCTTAATATCTGAATAATAAAGCATAATTTAGTTTAATTATTTTAAATAAAAAAATTAAAACATTAAATATTTTTTTACGAAATTAAACTGTATAGAAAAATTAAAATCAATTAAGTTCTACCACTCAACACACAATGCCTCCAGAATTCGGCAGAAAGTGGATAACGGAGTGTCTTAACACTAGGTTCCCTTTGCCTACCCTGCTGTGTGCGGAATACAGCGTGATGCTGAACTATATATCTCTAAAATAAAGGTATATTTGTAGATATAAATTCTTAGTACTTTTTTAAGGAAAAATCTAATATTCTTATTTAGGTAACTGTAAATGTTAAAAAAACAGAATTGGTTGGTAAAATGTTACGTATAAAGAAGTATTATTGTGTTTGGTTCAGAACGTCGCACTTAATCGCACATGTGATGTTCATACAGTAAACCTCTGTGTTATTGATATGAATAGTCCTTAAATAAATACTTATGTTAAATGCGATGCATCTTCATTTATATATAAAAAAATATGTTATATTTATTGTAAATTCAGTTTTATTTTAGTTTCACGCTGTATTCCGAGTAGGCAGAGGGAACCAGGGACCCTAATGTGAAGACACTTCGTTCTCATTAAAATATTTCCTCTCCCCACTTTCCGCCAAATTCTAGAGGCTTTTCGTATTAATTGCCTCATTAGCAGAACAATGAACTCAAAATATTCAATATTTTATTCCTTCGAGTGGGAATCGAATCTACAATATGCACACGCACCACTAAATACTAGGAAACAACGCTTACCTCAAATGAAATCTAAACCCACCCTACGCTACACCCCAATAATCTACATACATACAAAATCCCACAGCCAAAGCAACACACACAAATCAAAACAACCTATCAGTGTCAACAACATTCCCAGTACAGAATACGCTATACCCTGACAGGACATCAAACCCGTCACCCGTCACCCGTCACCCGTCCTCCGTCGCCCGCGGCGACTGTCACCGCGTACCGACAGACCATTTACTATTGTAATGGATTAAATGTTACCTAATCCTATTTGTGTGAGGTTTGGATGAAGGTTCTACGTATCACATTGCCTAAAACTTAATTACTCTCTTTATGATATAACTAGCGGACGCGCGCAGCTTCGCTTGCTTATTTCTAATTTAATTAGACGAAATGATATAACTGACTGAAATCGCCAGTGATAATAAAAATCAGTGGCGATTTAAAGATTTTTCCATACAAACTTTCAACCCCTATTTCACCCCTTTAGGGTTAAAATTTTTTAAAACTCCTTCTTAGTGGATGTCCAGATTACGAAAGTAAACATCTGTCCAAATTCCACGTCTCTACGCACAGCGGTTACGGCTGTGCGTGCGTCTTACCTCAGTCAGTGAGGACAAGTCCTTTTATATATATAGATATCCTATCCTATCATATCCCAATTAAAATACCATAAATATTTTGAGCACTTGTGGCACTTGTATGCAGTGTCTCGAAAATTAGGCAGAGTAAATTAGGAGAATTTAAGAGTGTCTTAACACTAGGTTCAATGTGCTGCACCACAACATCCTTAGATACAAATATTATATGTATCTACATATATACCTATCTATATATATATCTTTGTAAGTAGGTATGTATAATTTTAATATCTACACCTTAAATATAGTCCCCATATAACTTTTCTCTTAACAGTAAAAAACAATTTCTAATTGGCCTTGTCTAACTGTCCATATAAATCAATTGGGATAAGTTGTAATTGTGTAGACGACTGCACTTCCTTACTCATCCAATCAAGGGAACCTCACGAGATTTACCATACCACAATCGTTGTATAGCAAATAAGATAATTGTATGGACAAGACTATCCTGGTGTATGGGCACTAGGGTATCAATGTAACGCGACGGTTGTGAGTTCGATCCCCACTCGATTGGATTATTATTTATTAATATTTTCAGTTTGTCGCTCTGGCACCAAAGCAAAACCCCGACTTTGAGTTCCCCCACTCAACACACAATGCCTCGAAACATTCGGCGGAAAGTGGGGAACGGAGTGTCTTACCACTAGTTTCGCTCCGCCTAACTTACGGTGTGCGGGATACAACGTGAAGGTGATTATTATAATAACTATAAATAAACTTTTCGTACACTAAGATATTTTTAAAATAAAAAGAACTTCAGTAGATAAATTTATCAAATATAAAAAAAAACAATGGTTTCTTTTAAAGCGATAATAAAAAAAATTAACTATTTTCAGATAATCAAAATCTTAAATGAATCATTTAAATTTTAATTAATTCCTAGCATCATACAAATCGACATTAAAACAATTCATTTAATATGAATAAACTCAGCAACAATATTTGAAACAGAAAAATATAGCTATACAATAATCACCCTAAAAACTTAAACACTAAGAACTAAATTCGTATAACATAATTTCGCATTTTCCTATAAATTCAAGACGAACGCTATACTACATTAATTTGTACTCTGTACCCAACAAGGCAATAAAATACGTTCACTTGTTAAATAATTTGCGCAACTCGCTACCAGTTTATTAGAGACCCTCCTTTAGATATCATCACGAGGATTGGAAGGCAATGGAAGCCCTGACATCGTTGATGTGATAGAGAAAGAAAAACACTTGAAGTAGGTATTTTTTTAGGGTTCTGTACCCAAAGGATAAATTGGGACCCTATTACGAAAACTCCGTTGTCCGTCCGTCTGTCCATTCGTTACCAGGCTGTATCTTATGAAATGAACGCCGCCTGTCAACATGCACTACCTGGAATTCCAGCAGAAAGTATCATGTCTCTAGGTTCCCTCTGCCTACTCCGGTATGTTACAGGATGAAGTTAAAAAATAGAAGATATAAGGAATAAGCGTTAAAAAACAGAAGCTATAAATACCTTAAAAGCATAATAAAACTCGAAGTTCAGGTAACACTGGC
>JAEBDU010013356.1:369629-396103 GCA_016802625.1 Heliconius numata | reverse complement strand
AAGTACTTATTAAAATATATTTAAATGACTATTTTTAGATAGTTAAATGACTATTTTTAAACGGAAGAAATTATAAACAAAAGCCTACCTACTAATAACTACTACAAAAAATATGAAACCAAATATATCGCGCTGAAATAATACATTCAACTCCAATTATCCAATACGTGCAAACGCATCTAAATCTTCGTTGCTATGCCTCTATAGCGGGCGGGTTTTTTTTTTCGAGCTTGTGGTTAATGGTGAAGAGGGTATTCTGTCCCTGATGAAAAGCAAGCACTACGTGGCTGCCTGTGAGGAAAATTAAATAGAATGCATCGGCCGGGAATCGAACCCGGGCCGCCCGCGTGGCAGGCGAGCATTCTACCACTGAACCACCGATGACTGCTCATGACGCGCTTGTATAAGCAAAACGTCGCGGGGCGCGTTTCGCAGCAAGGATGTTTTGATATTGTAACAACTTCTAAAGTACTTATTAAAATGAAAAACAGTAAAAGACAGTTTTGATCTACATTAAATGGCCAACATAACTAATATACTTATTTATATGCTGAGAGTAAGGGATAAGTAAAACTTGAGTAACATACAGCTGATATGTCAACGACGGGATGTGTCAACAATTAAATGCGTTTTTCTCTAATACTATTCGCAATTTTGAAATAGTGTAAAAAGCAAACTTTATCTTCGTTTAACGTAGAAAATTCATAAAGTATTTTAAAGGATAAGGATTAATACCATTATGGAAAAATATCCCTCACAATAAAAAATATATTGAAATTACTATTTTTAGACAGAAATATGATCACTACACGTTATTCTTAAAAGATAAAAATATGCTGTCGCGGACTTTTTTGTAGATCTTATTAAGAGGAATAATACTTCAGTACATTATTTTCATGTAGTACTTACCATTAAAGCAGCGCATGCGCGATAGTGTCTCAACGGGTAGGACTTTAGACACATTTATCGTATTTATGTTAATTTACATAAGAATGTACAAATAATTAACTATATATAAACCTTCCCTGAGAAATACTCGACCTAATGGTGAAAACCGCATAAAAATCCGTTGGGTGGTTTAGAAGAAGAAGAGTTAGAAAGTTCAGACAGACACGAAAAGCGACTTTGTTTTATAAGATATAGGATAGGATGCATTTGTATGAAATAGGAAGTTGCATATGCAAGCTTTTAATATCGAGAATTATTATATAATACAGTATATATTTTTATTAATCAAGATTTTTAAATATAAATTGATATAAAAATACATGTAAAAGTATAAAAACATACTCATTTGATGGTGAAACAAGGATCCAGACCATCATCATCGCTTCACATGGCCCAGGGGCACGACCGTGTGACTCGCGACAGGTTGTAGGTTCGATTCCGATTGCTCTATGAAATTAATATTTTCAATATTTAATATTTTCATTGCAATGCCTACAGAAAAAGTGTGGAGCGGAATGTCTTAACACTACTCTCCCTCTGCCCACCCTGCTACATACGGGATAGAGCGTGAAGCGTGAAAAAAAACCATTAATTTACTACAAAATAATCTAAACGTTCCAACATATTAAAAATAATAATATAATATTCGTTTATATAATATTGTTCATACGAAGCCGGCGCCATTTGAAAGCGATCAGATCATTACCACCCGGGGTGGTGCACGGCGTGGTGACAACTGCGCCGAAACATCGCCCTGCCTTTTGTGGAACGCCGACCTTATACTAGTTTAAATTGATGCTTTTTGTTTTTTTTTAATATTTTTTTTGTTTGTGCACTTAGTGGGGTGGCAAAGGGAACCTGGGAACCTAATGTTAGGACACTACACTTACATTCCTCACTTGCAGTGACTCTGCAGAATTCTGTTGACATTGCATAAAATTTAAAAATATAGCGCGGTAGATTTAGCGGCAGGTATCGAACCCACAAAGGTCATGTCAACAGATGTTTTTCCACTGAGCCATGATCACGTTAATTCTCTTCTTTCTCTATTATTTTACATAAAAAATTTACAAAAAACAACATAAAGTATATCTTTTTTTTCTATACAAAAATTTCGAATATGGGGAAAATTTCAACTTACAATCTTTTGTATTGTGGGTAGGTATATTTAAACAATCCATCCGTCAAAATTACGCTTGTTTATATTTATTTGAGTAAAATATTTTAAAATTATATCTATATGAATATTGCCCCTATGCCTATTTTTTTTTATGGAAAATATGCCAACAATTCCTAAAACACCTGATGCCAAGTGACCACCTTGTATAACCCCATACAATAAATACCATAGGATTCATACTAAAAACAGAAAAAAAAACCTATTTTCCCATCAAAAGCCATAAATAAATTAATATAAGGATAATAATATAGTTTGTAACGCAAGTACGTAGTTAAGTCTCGCCGACGACAGCTAAGCTCGCTTATCCATGAACTGACACCGTATTTATAACCTTTTGTCACGACACCAATATGTCCCGATAATATACTAACATATGACGTCATTTTCTAACATGGCTTCGGTTGTAGCGGGATGTTATTTTTTTTCTATTCACGCTGTATCCCGCAGATAGTAGGGTAGACAAAGTGTAACTCGTGTCAAGACACTAGTGGGTGTACCAACTTTTCACAGATTTTTTTGAGATATTGGAAATATTGATTAATTCATTTCTTTGAGTGAAAATTGAACTCACAACCGTCGCGTGTATTTTTTCTGTGATTGTATACCAATATTGATTATATTATTGTCTGACTGTAAACACGACGTTTATGGCTTCGATTCGCACTCAGGGTAAGAAATTATTTTCATGTCTCAGATAAAAAGACAAAGCGCTGCGTTAAGTTCCGCTATTCAACAGAATGAGCCGTTCGTGGGAAAAGAAATATGTTAACACTAGGTTCTATTCTCTTTACGGGATACAGCATGAACTTAAAAAAAAATAAAATAGTTCAAGATAATATGTCTCTTTATAGCATGAGGATACAAGCAAAACCGCGCTTAAAACCTTATATATAACAATGACGAATTACTTGGCAGTCAAAAGACATTTTTAATTTCCGAACCGCTAACCCCAATACCAGCTCGCAGTGGGTAGCCCCTGGGTAGTCTGAGTAATGCCCCCCAAATAATGAAGGCTTGCTGCGACAGTATGGACACTGTGTTGATTTACTGGGATCGTTTAAAACTTTATAATGAATTGGTTTCTTTGTGTTTGTTTAGGTATATGTAAGTATATTGTTTTTTATTTACATTAAGTGTTTTAAACTTATTGTATGTAATATTTTTTATTGTAATTTTTTTTTTTCAACTTCACGCTGTATCCCGCAAACAGCAGGGTAGGCGGAGAGAGTTAAGACACTCCCTTCCCCACTTTCCCTCGAATTCTGGAGGCATTGCGTGTTAAATGGCGGAACTCAACGCCGCGCTGTAAATATATTTTAACAAATTTATTTAAATTTATTTTTGATAATATATCAGAACAAAAATGTTTTTAATATAAAAAGACACATTTAAATATTACCATACCTAAGATATATGAAAATCATAACTGACCTTAACTTTCAGTTGTAACTATTTTCCTACTTGTAAATAGAACCTGCGACCACTGCGACGACTGTCCCACGATGGTGTCAACCATTACTGGGTAAACAGTAACACATTTTGTTCCTTTGTTCCCGCTCATAGTGTAACTCAACGCCGCGCACCATCTACCAGAGTAGCCACTTTCTTGTCTTGATTGGGAATCAAATCTACAACCAACGAGTGATATCTACACATAACAAATACATTATAATCATTCTTATCTATATTCCAGATCAACTAAGTGTCTTAAATTAGTGTCTGACACTATTGATAAGAGGTAAATTGATATTTAGATAAAAAATACAATTGAATTGGCCTGACGTGACGTATCAATTAAATAACACTTTTCTTAATAACTATTGATTGCTTTAAAAGCTCTAAACTGATAGCTGTGTTGTGGTTGATGTCGGTGCTATTAAATGTTGCGAAACAAAAATATGGTAGCTGATTGTAATTAAAATTGAATTGGTTTTAGTTTTAATGTAGGTAGGGTCTCGAAAATCCGGCGGAGAGAGGAGAATGGGGTGTCTTCAGTTCTTTACACTAGGTTGCCTTTTCCGATATGGCTTTATTTAGGATTTGGCGTAAAGGTGTTTTCACAGTGCACATGATATCAGTGGATTCGAGTCCAGTTTGATGTAACGTTTATAAATTAAATGTCTTGAAAATTCGGCGGAGAGTGGAATTGAAGTTTCTTAACACTAGGTTGCCTCTGCCTATTCTGCTTTATGCGGGAAGGTGTTTTTACATAACTAACTGAGCCACAGTTGGTTGTCCCGCCTACGTGATGGTAGTGGATTCGACTCCCGTTTCGTGAAACGTTTATCAATAAAAAAACTACGCACATTTTTTAATAAGGTATGCAACGATTGACCGCTAACGCGTAAAATCTATGTTTAATATGGCTGTAGAAAAAGAACGAAGTAATTTTATCAATATTTTAACAGTCCACCTACAAAATATGACATCAACTAGAAAGCAGAACTAGAGAAGCAACAAATATATACAAACAATTTGGATTTATATTTTTTATTAGGTATATATTAGGTAAATCATTTTCAATTAATAAAACAAACAAAGACGATTAATAAAAACCACTAAAAATCAATTCTAAACCTATGCCACAACAATAGATCATTAGCAAAACCTAATTACAAGCATTTATTAAAATTTGACATTTCCCCAAACCCTCAGCCCCCCAAATAAATCCAGAAGGCATCATCAAAGGACGAATATCCTAAAAGCCATTATTACATTCTCAATGCGAAACCGACGCAACAAAAACATAGCTAATGAAGTCAAACCAACGTTTTATTTCGCTCTAGTAATGTATCACATAATAAATTCTCATCAGTCAAAACGACTCTACCAAAAAACTGTCTCTAGGACGCTATAAAACAATAAACACGTTTTCCATTCAAAAAATGCTCTTATTACAATAGTAATAGAGTTGTTTGTGTCGCAGCAACTGCCGGAATAACCCAATTTCGGTCAATATACGGCGACTCAATTTTTTTTCCAATTCCATGTTTTTCTTTGGCGGCGCATTTATTGGTACCAAATGACACGACAGGTGACGATGTAAGTTTTTTTTCTCTCTCTATTTTTTCTCTATTTTTCGTTTAATACAATGGGTAGGGCTGGAGAGAATCGTTATACATTTTATTGCGTGTCAGGTCTGCTATGGTGTTTAGTGATGGGTTGATAGCGGGCCAATTTGCTGGGTTTTAGTTTTAAGCACAGATGTTGAGATAAGAAGGTTCTTTTTGGGTTTTTAATTTTTTTTTCAATATTCATAAAGTTTATTATAACTAAAAGTTTGAAAGAAAAAAATATTAAATAAAGAAATATTCGTTTTACATATTTGTTCTATTTCAACTTCTTCCCTCATTCAGCCACTATTGATGGTGGATGTAATTACTTAAATTACCTCTTCTTCTCTCTTCTTTTAACAACCTTTACGAAGCACTCGTAGTCCAGTAGTGTTTATGTACAACTTAAGTACTTACAATTTTTTAGCTTTCGAAATTTGATATAAAGATAGATAAGTAATTCCCACTAATATCCTTTTAATAGCAGAGTTGGCTTGACCCGCAACGCTTAGGGCACGTTATTTATTACAGTGATTAGTCACTATTGTTTCCATTTGACTGATGTTTCTTCAAATTACCGTGTAAATGCGTGTTTGTCTACTGTATTTTTGTAAAAACTATTTCCTTTTAGTTATTTTTAAGATCCATATTTTATTTTTCAGTTTTTTTAGAGAAAGGGATAAAATTTTGGTAGACAGTTTAAAAATTTGGTTTGTACTGTAATCGTAGCAGGATAGGGACAGAATCTTAAGTCTCTTCGTTCTCCACTTTCCACTGAATTTTCAAGGTATTGCGTGTTGAGTGGCGAAATACATCGCCTCGCTTTTTGCCTAGGCACAAGAGCAAAGAGATGAAAATATTAACATACCTATAGGTATATCCATTCCTCCGAGTGGAGTCGAACCCACAACCATCGCGTTCACGGTCAGACCAGGGTTCTGCAGGGACCACAACTGCTACTGTAGAATAACAATAACTAACGACGCCGACTATTTAAAATTACGCTTCTATCGACGTAGGTGGTCACAAAGCAACAAAAGCTTAAAGGGATTTGTATGAAAGTTACCCTAACAAAGAATAAGGGGACAATGGAAATGTCACCACGTTTTTGTAAAACGATTATGCGGTGGCGCTACCACTCTGTGACGGAGAGCCATATCTCTCTGTGTAAAAGTCATTTTTTTGCACTATTTTAAAAAAAATTACATTTCGATCTTAAGCTTCGCCGATTTTAAATGACAAAATGACATGGAGAGGTAGGTTTCTTGACAATTTGGGGATTGGTTTTGATGTTTTTTTTTTGCAGATTTCTGTTTCATATCTTGTTCTGTTTTTATAATAATTGGTATTACAGTGGTTTGTTATGGCGCAGTGGTGCCTAAGAGAAAACAAAGTCGGCATTTGCTACAGTTAATGGTTCTGTGTTCAAAGGATGTGAATATTGATATGAAGTTTATCTTTCTTTTCTAGAAATCTAGTGTTAAGATACTCCGTTTACTCCGTTAAGTCCGGAACTCAACGCCGCGCTTTGCTCCGACACCATAGCGAAAAAATGATAATATATTTGATGTCCTCGAATGGGAATCGAAACCATAACCTCTAGTGTTTACAGTCGCACACTTGTGCTCTTTGGCCACGACTGGCATATATCTCTTTTTAATTCATTCATTCTCCGAGTGAGAATCGAACCAACAACCATCGCGATTTTATTTTATATTTAGACGCCACTCACTGCGCCTTGTATACAAAAAATGAAATAATTAAAAATAGTAAAAAAGTTTCTCTTTTTTAACCACGTTCAGTTAGTTAGCCAGTTATAACCAGTTCTAACTGTTTTCTAAATGAAATCGACAATATAGTTTAAGCGTAGATAGTAAGTAACATAGCAAGTGATGTCATCTTATATAAAAAAAAAAGATTAATTTAATTTGAAACTGTAAGAGGAAATAAATATCTATTAGCAAATCCAATAAACTATTATGTTCATTAAGAAATATTTTAGAAAAAATACACTGCTCCACGCAATACCTCTTGAAACCAGCAGAAAACGGAGTGTCTTAGCACTATGCTCTCTGTCTATCCTGATGTGTCCAAGGTACAACGTAAAGCTGAAAAAAATATATATCAAAATATCCATACCCAAATAGGCATTTTTATTTAATTTTATTCAATCCATACCTATATTATAAATTCGAAAATATCTCTGTCTGTCTGTCCTTTACACAATCAGGGCCAAACCGCTTATTTAATTGTGATAAAATGCTCATATAGAGATACTTGAGGGTCCCGGGATGAACATACGATACTTTTTTTTCTAATATTTGTTATATTTTCGATATATACTAATATATTAAAATACTTATTAATTGACATGCAATTTATTCCGCCATGTTAAAAACAACCGTCGCTAAGCGACCGTTGTTAAGCAACGATTTGCAAACTTTATTGTTAGAAAACGTCACCCAATATGAGCTTGCTTAACGAATCTCTCTATTGAAAACTGAAAATAATTTCATAAATATATTTAATAAATATTGGTATAGTTCAAGCGGGCGTAGCCGCGTTCGGGTCCACTAGTTATGAATAAATTATGTTGTCTGTACCTATAGATATTATGAATATTTCAGTATGAAATTCTTGTAAGGTTACTTTATAAAAAATACATATCAAAGAAATACTCGTAAAAATGGACGAATGCCAAAGTCAAGCGGGTCGTTAAATAGATATGAAACTGAAAAGAATTTTTACTATAGATATTGAACAAAATAAGCTTTCCATTTTACTTTAATTTTCTTCTACGTTATTTATTTTTTATGTCAACTATAGACGCATACTGCTATTTGAAATTGAATTGAAAAAATAATAAATCAGCTTCACGCTGTATCCCGCAAACAGGAGGGTAGGCAGAGTGAAACTAGTGTCAATACACTCCGTTCCTTATTTTCTGCCGAATTCTGGCGGCATTGCGTGTTGAGTGGCAGAACTCAACGCCGCGCTTTGCCTCAACACCAGGGCAAAGAAATGGAAATATAAACGTACCTAAATAAATATTTCACTGCCTCGAGTGGGGATCGAACCCACAACCGTCGCGTTACAGTCACACCCTTGTGCCGTTGCGCCACCAAGGTCTCAAATGGAATTGAAGAGGTTGATTCTATTAAAAGAGATCTAGCCATTTTAATCATTTTCCTGGTCCTATACAGATTAAAAAATATTTACATACTTACATAGATTTACTATACGTTAAATAAAGTATGTATAAATAACTCTAGCACAATCCATTGATCTATAATTACTTTTTATGTGAACAATTAATCTTAATCATTATATGTATGCATTATATTATTATTGTAATAAATGTGAACTTATAAGAATCGCATTACAAAATAGTATAAAATTGCATACTGACATAATATATGTAGGTAAGTATGTAAACTCATGTCAACTCTCAAGTATGTTAGGTTTAACAAAAACAGAAAATAGGCTCTAGATGCATTTTAAAGCTTCCGCAACGTTACCAAAGCGAGAAAATGCAAATTAAATATTTCATGCAACAAATGGAAATCGAACCACACAACCATCATATTTACAATCATACGCTGGTTCTCCTTCGCTAGACGACCTCAATCTCTATACGTTCAAAATCAACAATTTCAGCTGAACTAGAAATACTGAAACAGAATTTGCTGAAACAGTCAACCATTAGACATTAGCGGTAAGTCTACATCATTTGCATAACACTAAAACGTGTGTCCATCCCAACCCATCCCATCCCATCCCATCCCATACGCATATCAAAACCCTCACAGTCGGGCACAACTCCAACATTATCTAAATCTAAAACATTCGCATTAGTACGTAAAATCCGCAGCACTCCCGCGACACTCCCCACATCTCTCTCGCACTCCCACAGCGAAACTCACGCCAAAATCAACTCTATCACTATCACTTTAAAGACACTGCTCTAAATTGCGCGACACATTAGAGGACACCTACTCTACGTAACTAAAGGTCGTAAGTTCACATCGAGTTAGGGGAAATTCGACTCTATACCTGTTCTATATGGGGAAATGTGTCCAAGCGGGTAGAGACACAGTTTTTAAATGTCACGCAGTGTAGTCGTCTCTTTCTCTTTTCTTCGTCCTGTCGCATCTGCCTGGCTCCTTTGGCATCCTTCGGTTTGGCCTCGCATCTTTCATCCCGCTCAGGCCAGTGGCCGGCGTGACAGACTGCCGGACGGACGTGTGGAAAGTGTTCATATATATATATATATAGATATTTATGTTCGTACAAGGATTGTATGTGAGATGTACTGTGATGTGTGAATTGTGTTGAAACTAAAGGCGCATTCATGATTCAGGTTAGTATTTTGTGTTTATTTTTTATTATAATTTACAAGTTAGTTTTTCGATGAGAGAAATGAGACACTATCTATATAATCCTTTGTTTGTAAATTGTATATAATTGATATTATTTAACGAGCGACGGTTTCGGCATTGCGTTTTTATTGCTGTATTGTTCTAAACAATTAGGCTTCCCCTTTTGTTATAAATTTTAGTTTGAAGTTACCGAACCAGTAACTAATATAACTAACTATATATTAGAAGACAGTATATTTTCATGATTTATGAGTGTAATAGAAAAGTGGATTGTGATTTTCAAATATATTTTTGACCTTTCAATCGGAATTCTTAATTTTTCGCAAAGTTTTATACTTCTTCGCTTACGCATAAAATAAATAATAATAATAATATTACAGTAGTTACCTATAACTGTACAAATGATCTTTTAACTATCAAATATAACAATTAATTTTATGTAAGTAACACATTCATTAAGCGACGCGGCATTCTAATGAATTATATTAATACTAGAGTCAAAATTTCAGTATAACATTCAATTTAAAATAAAAAAAATACCCACATTATTACTATTATTTTATCATTATTTCTTTTATTTTATCAATTATAGATATACAAATAAACATCAAATTTGGAATAAAAAAAATATTTAAAAAAAAAATAATTAAAGTGTAGTAGTGCAACAAATAATAATTACGATAAAAACAAATGGTTATTAATAATTAATACATAGCTTATTATTATTAAAACGAATAACAATTCCTATTATTAATTAAAATTTTATTTTAGTACAAAAATAAAGCGTTAACTTAACCTAAAAAAAATTAATATTATAGTATAAACTTGACACGAGCTTTTTATAAAACAAACCACCTTCCACCATCGATTGAGTTGTTCAATGTAAACAATTTTCCGATCGTCCAGATAAATGCGTTAAAGTCGCCATAGATTACCTTGTATACGGATTTACTGTGGTTTATTGGACAGACAGATATTTTTGGACATGAGAAGCTGAGCTCTCGATACCAGACACGTGAAATATTAGTACAATTATATATATTAAAATATATTATAAGCACTTACAATTTATATTTAAACTTTTCTGGGGAATGGTTTTTTTTTCATGTAAAAGCTTTTTCACAGACAGACAGACAATAAGCTCTTTAAGCAACTATATATGTTATTTTGTTTATGAAAATATTTAATATCAGATATATATCAATCAACGCGAGTGTCTGGCTTCGATTCTCGGTGAAGGCAATTATTTACTCTCATTTCCCTACTCTGTTGGGCCAAAGTGCCGCGTTTAAGTCCGCAACTTAATATGCAATGCCACAAATATGAGCAGAAAACAAAGAAGCATCTTATTAGCGGGATACAGCGTGAAAGCTAACAAAAATCTCTATTACAATAAATATTTTAATATTTATTGTAATATTAAATTCTCTAAGAAAAGCTCAAGAACTGGGTCCCAGAAGCAGATGCTCAAGAGCATGACATCATTAGAATGTCGTGATGCATTGCCGAGAGCCGCCGGCTAGCTCATTACCTACAAACGCTGTAAGGCTTAAATAAAATTTATATTAACTTATTAGATATTATAACTAAATGTTTGGTATTACATCTTATCTACTGAATGAATCTGTAAATTGCATCAATTTTATAGTTTAGGAGATATTTGTGTTGAGGGTTTAATAGTTATTGGTTATGTATAGGAGTACCACCTAACGTGTATTGTATTGTATGTATGTATGTTTATATATCTTATATTTTATTTGGAGGTAAGAATGGAGAAGAATGGAGAATGATAGTATGAAGTGAAATATATTATAGTGGAAAATATTTTAGAGGCTTAGGTAATTCTTTTAACTATAATAGAAGAATCAAGAATTTTTTCCAATTAATCATTATTTTTGAGGATATAAATAAAAGTATTTTTATGGCACATTATAGTCGTGATTAGAAGTGGACAATCAAGATTTTTTGATAATCTTGTAGGACTTACGCTACTGACATTTTTCATGTAAATACTTGGATTGGAATAATTGAATAAATAATTTGTTATAACTTTACGTACCTTGCAAGAACTTTTCAAAAATATTATTAGGCAAAGCTTACTATGACTGACATTACTAACATTTAATGCGATTGTATGACAAATACACTCTAAGACTAATATAATTAAATGTTGTTAATATTCACTCGATTATCTAATGATGGTTATTGCAAATTATATTTTGAAAAGTACAACTTTTGATGGCTTACCTCAAAAGAACTACCTTTCGAGCTGGTGCTATCTTCCTGTAGGACTGACGTTACTGACATTTCTATATAATTTGACGTTTCAATAGTGCTTGTAATGGCATAGCTAGTTGAATGAAGAATGTTTTGATTTCCATTTTCAAGTGTTGAAAAGAGTAACAATTATTAATTCTCAAGCATAAAGTTTTAACTTAAAGTGATTAAAAGTACCTACATTTAATTAAAATTATACACCACTAAGTTTAAATATGTCATAAAATAACTTAAAAAATTGTAGTTTATTTTTTTATAATTGTATGTCTATTATATTATATTATATTTTATTTTTAAAGTTCAACGTTAAGGGATTTCTCATTGAAATAAATCACCGGTGATCAGCATAACGCAAGGTATGCGCGGCGCTCCATTACGCAAATTATGTTTCCCGTGGTCTGCCAGTTTGTTTGTTTTTTCTTAAAAAAAATAGCTTCACGCTCTTTCCCGTAATAGGGTAGGTAAAGTGAACTCAATCGTTCAATTTTATTTATTTTTTTTTACTATTGGAAACGAATGTCTTTATTTTAAATTGATATATACCTACGAGTAAATAACATACATTTTTTATATTAAAATTACCGACAATTTAAATTTACTTTGATAAGTAAACCAATTATATTAGAGCGTCAGGGACAACTAGCGCCATCTTCTGTCAAATTATAGCAACTTAGCCTAAAAGCTTTGGTCAAAAGCTGTATATTTAGAAGTTGTATTCTTAAAATTAAAATATATATAATTAATATCGATTTTCATAGTTCTATTTGTTTTATATAGCGCCTAGTTTAATCTACAGCAAAAATATTGTGAAAATATAATTCGGTGTTATTTAAAAAATTAAATACCACTGACTTTTTGTAAATCTAATTTACTTTTAAAACAATTCCTTAACTAAACAAACATATTTATGTAAACTTACTAACCTACTAAAATATAATATACTTGGTTCTTATCATATTTGAAAGAATAATATATAGTAACTTAACCAATTCACCTTAACAACGGGTACCTTAGGTTCCTATCAAATATTAGCAATGAATCAATACTATCAAATAGGTATAATGGCCATAATTCGTATATTTATAGCGCTAGTGACACTAAAAACGCCTACTGATTCTATCACATGCTATACTCTGTGGGTTTCATAAATTCGACGTAACATTAATAACAATAAATTATAAATACAACTCGAGGCCGTCGTGAACGATCCATGTAAGCTAGCCATCTGACTGTAGACAGTTGTTGGTTCGATTTCCAATAAGGGGATTGAAGTATTTTAATATTCTTAGAGTTCCACGTAGAGTTCCACGACTCGCAATGTCTCGATAATGCAGAGAAAAGTGAGGAACGGAATGCCTTAACACTTTTTTTCTTTAGCCTAGCCCGCTATAGGGAAACAGCGTGAACAATATGCGATTTAATACAGTTTCCTTTCTTTTCACGCATCATTGGGATATATGTAATTTCGATTTTACATCAATTTTGTTCAAAATATCTTAATTTAGTATTTTATTAAGCAAATTTAAATAATATGTAAATGCTTATAGTAAAAGTGAACTATGCTTATTTTTATTTTTATCCTCCATTAATCCTTTCTGCTTTAGAGTGGTCCTAATTGACGAAACTGAATACTAAGTTTTTATGGTCATTCTATGGGAATGTAATAGTTATTTAAATAGAAAACTTTTTATTTTCAGTATTACAGATTTAGGTTTAATAAATATTCATATTATGTTGTTTGAGAAGCTAAAATAGCTGTAAAGTCAGACTTGTCCCAATTGTACGTGTAATAATAATAAATTAGATAAACAGCTTTGATATTGTAGAGCTGAAATATGATTTTTCAAATGTCAAACAAGATACGAAGCGTTGAAAGTTTATACACGAGGCCTATTTTCTAAATATATCTATAAATTTAAAATATATAATAATTATATAAGTACAATAAACATATTATTTTTGAACAGTTTTGCTGAAACTATTAAAGTAGTTACTTTAGTTTAGTAGGTAAATTTTGTGGTAAATAATAACTAAAATTTATGAAAAACAGCTTTCTACAATATATGCGTCTTTCAATTGAATTGAATAAATATTCAACTGTCTAAAACATTACTTACTCCTTTGACGTTTTAGAAAATTACTAAAAACATGAGCCTTCGCCTATTGGAATTGTAGGAAAAAAAGCTATTTTCTTATCTTAAGAAAGATGAAGCTAGTTCTTAAATTATTCTCATTTCTTGGTATGTTAATCATTTATTTATTTGAATTACTCTTATGTTATATGAGTCACATTCGATCATACAAAATTATAATGGCGGATCGAAATAATAATTGGTTGTGAAATTATAAGGTGTGAGGTGTAAAGCCGCGGGCGGGACGCTGTATCTGATGTAGCGTGACAGGCTAAGTGATGTGGACAGAGCTTTCGGCTTGGACTTATCTTGTATAGCTATTTTAAAATAGTTATTGTTTATACGTTACAAGTAACTAATTTGTTTTTTATTGTTGAAAATTTGTATATAATATTATAATAATTATTATATCGGTAATCGGTATTACTCTGGTGTTTCGGCGTTGAGTTCCGCCACTCAACATACAATGCCTTAGAATTCGGTGGTAAGTGGAGAACGGATTGACATTAGGTTCCCTCTGCCTACCCTGCTGTATGTGGATGGATGGACGAAATGGATTAAATGCGAATATTTTGATATTTAACAATACATTTGTATTTATATAATGTGATAAAAAAATGTATCTAATAATTACGAATGCCAGTTCTAGTTCACCTGTGACCAAGGAATACCTTAAAGTATTTGATTTTTGTATATAGATACAAATTAAGGCGGTCCGTAGACGATGAGACCTACTCTTTGTTTCATAAAATTAAAATTTTCTGTTGAGGAGGTAATAATAATACAAAAAACTACTTAATTTCATAGAAAAGACTATCTTATATGCTTTTAACTTCATATAACAACATGCACAAACAAGCATTATTTTCTTACTTTCCATATACTTCCCTAGAATATTCGCAACAAACTATTCTTACTAAAGCACATCTGTAGCGTTGTTAACCAAAAAAAAAACACTATTCTTCCCAATAGATACTTATTTCTAGTATTTCCCTAAAAACAATAAATACCATTGAATACAATTTGCGTACCAATAACTATTGCAAAAGGCAAAGGTTATTCAGTATTCAGCCTATTGTTCCTTATCAGTATTTTATTGTTATATACAACGTTATCTCACATACGGTGATTTCAAAGGCGGCTTCCTTTCAACTGGCCAGGGCTAGGTGCCATAAACCCCGGGGAAAACAACGGATTTTTACTAAGCGGGCCCATTATTCTATTATTTTACTTAAACTGACAAAGATTCGCAATAATAGGTTTGTGAATCAGCTAGTTTTGCTCGTAAAAATAATAACTAAAACTCGTTTGACAAATAAAGAGTTCGCTGTGGGCATGTTTTTTTCGTAGTTTTGGAAATTTTTGGAAATATAACTTAAATTTAGGTGTTTTTTAAATAATGTAATATTGAAAAATATGATGCATTTAATATATTGAAAGAAATAATTGGTTGACATTTTTTAAATCTCGTATTCTCGTATACAAGAATTCTTGAACTTAGAACGAGTCAAGATATTCTTCAAATTCTCCTTTATTTTTAATTTTATAATTATTTAATTATAAGTCTATTCCATTTTGTCATGTCAAAAAATATACTTCTACTTATATTAGCTTAATAATCTTCGAAATAATAATTTTAATAGGAATGAAATCCATTTTGGTCTTTACAGGATTAATTTTCTTCGAACATTTATTTTTTTACTTACTATGTATTACACAAGAGACTATCAGTAAAATTACAGGTAAAACTTGACGGAATTAAATAAAATAATAAATATAACAATTAATATATAGAAATATATATACAAATTTTAAAATTTACATAACCAGCGACTTCTAGTTAGGTATTTGAAAATATTTAAACTAAAATATCTTACATAACATTTCCAAGAACTCATCATAGCAATTACCTACTTATTTGAAAAAATACGTAAAAAAAAAACATTTTAGCATTCACTACCCTTATCTCTAGACTCCAGGTCGCCTACCTGTCCTTTATTGTTCATCAGGTACAGTCAAGGGTCAAGCGTAGGGGTGGGGGTTAGTGTCTTCTAATCCCAGTGTCACATTCGTGTCACAGTCGCTCTAGCTTTTGATCTGGATGGACATCTAGAAAAAAAATTAAATAAATAGTTTTAACGTGGTTTGTGCAAATAGACTAAGTTACTTAATTTTAGTTGAGTGTTTTAGTGAGTTAAGTGATAGTTAAAAATGAGTGACGATATAGAGGATAATTTGAGTAAACTAACTCAATTCGTAAAACGATGGTGGGAAGATGGTTATAATAAGGTTTGTACTTGCTCTTGCTCTTGTGAAACTGGCTGTGGCGTTTCTAATTTATATTTCTTTATGTCTTCTTATTCATTAATCATTTACGTAACTATCTGCAATATGAAATACTACCTTATTTTATATATAATTTAAATTATTATTTCATTATCATAGTGTAATTGTAAACGTGACAAGTTGTGGGTTCGAATCCCACTCGAAGAAATTAAATATATAATATTTTCATTTCTTCGCATAATATGAAAATACTGTTGTATTTCCTATATATAGGTACATTTTCTATATATTTCCTATATATTAATTTCAATTATTATTGCGATGATACGAGTAAAATAATCGATTTTATATACAAATCGAATAGATCACACAATTTGAGGCAACTTGTCACGAACCTGGATCGATATTTGACCTTTGCCCTAAATCCAATTATAATTATTAATACCCATAAACGCCATGAGGTGCCGTAAGCCCAGATTAAGATAAGCCTTGTCCACTACATATTATTAGGTTCATTTTCTTAAACGATCGTTGAGGTAATTTTGTATGGAATCTAAATTGTATCAAAAATGATGGGACGAACGGACAGATTACGGTGTCTCCGTAATGATAGAGGTTGTTCTTATGTTTATAATCTATCTTGATGTCATGTGATTATAGTAAAGACATCGAGTTTTGGTCATTGGTGTCGTGGAATGTTTAGTGGTCTTTTTTGTAATAATAAACTTATTAATTGGGATTTTCAATTTAAATATTTAGTATATTTGTATAACATGTACCTAGTTGATATATAAAATAGAATATTACTTAAAAGTATTATAAATTTGCATTGCGCGTTGAGTGGTGAAAATAAAAATATTCTATTATATAATAGCCTTGAGTGAGAATCGAACCCACAACCAGTCATGTTTACAGTCACCCTTTGTGCCTGTGCACCACGACTGGCCTCGTTCCTAGGAATAATGAACGGTTTGGAATTATGCAATGCAGCCGTCACACTGTATGTCTTGTTTCTTACCCCTAATAATTACGTTACACAAACATATTAGATAGTAGAGTCACTTATATTATACATAATACGTTTAATATATCATAGTCTTTTATTTTATTATTAAAAAAAGTGTATTGATTAATTTTGCTATAAAGACACGCGACGTCTCGAAAACTCCGTGAAAAGTCTGGAAATGAGTTACCTTAACACTAGGTTCCCTCTTCACTGCTATAGGTATGGGATAATATTGAAAATTAAAAATACTAAATAACAACTAACTTAAATAAATTAAATAAGTATATTCAAATCGTTCTATGAAAATTAACATATTAATATTACAACATACGCTGTTACAAAGACCAATTCATATTTCTTTTCCCATCAACAAATTAAACCTTCAGGCCATAACGCTGTCATTATAAAATGACAAAACATTTTGCTCTTCAAAATATGGAACCTGTTTACTTATTTATTATCACGCACTGAACAATATGGGCATGTCACGACAGCGGGCCAAAAACGATCACCGCGAAATGACCATAAAAAACCAAATGGGCACCAAAAGGAACCTTAAAACTTACGTGCTATAGTTTAATATTAGTATGGAAATATGAAAAAAATGCCATGAAATATGCTTGTCCAACTCTGATGGTAGGCGTGGGTCAGCAATGCAAATTTAATATTACGATCTCGTTTCAAAATGATATTTAACTGGACGCGGTAAGAGTTATAAATAGGTAGGTGTTTATTTCGTCGGTCACTCACCCCGGCTAGCTGCGACTTCCAATTTAGTTTTTGCTGTGGATGTGGATCTGGATGTGGGAACTTAGGTGCTTTTTCTGACATATATATTTCTTTTCTATTTGTAATCATCATGTCATCATTTAAACCATCTTGGTCCTTTAACTTATCCTTTACTCAACACGCAATGCCTCCAGAATTGGGGAAGGCAGAAAGTGGAGAACGGGATGTCTTAACGCGGGATACAGCGTGAAGCTGATTTAATTTCATTTTATTTTATTTTATTTTGGTTCTTTAAAATTGGTCAATAGAAAATCACCATATGTTATAATTTAAAATATTTAATATCAGTATAATCTATCTAAATGTATAATTGTGACATTTAACTATAATCACAAAACCTTTAGACATCTTGAAATAAAATACATAATTTCCATATAATAATCACGTTCCCAAACGAAAAACATTATTCTTAATCGTCAACTATCAACCCCGCTTATTTCTATATTAGACGAACAGTTGAACTTCTAAAAAAAACCATTCAAAACAGCTTTTACGTTTCTCCAAATACACATAAAAAAAGCTTACAATTTCATTCGAACACGAAACCCATAGTTAAGTTAAACGACACTTTATTATCCTATATTTATCCATTTTGTGTGGCATTAGAAAAAGATTTTAAAATGTTTTTTATTTGTGGTATTATATAAAATTACCGACGCGCCAAACGACGGTTTAATTTTCCCCAGAAACGTATAACATAATGATATGGCAGCCCCACCGCTTACAACATTTACACGGTATAATCGAGTGACAAACGAATTCGAGTGTTGTCGCTTTCAATTCCCTTTTTTACATTTAGGGTTGATTCGTTATATAATTCGATATAAAGTAAAGTATAAAGTAAAGTATTAAATTTAGTTAACTATAAATTAAATAATATTTTTATAATCGAATCGCCAAAAAACAAAGCGCGTTGAGTTCTGCCACTCAACACACAATGCCTCCAGTATTCGGCTAAAAGTGGGGAACGGAATATCTCAATACTAGGTTCTCTGCCTACCCTGCTGTGTGCGGGATACAGCGTGAAGCTGATTTTTTTTTTGAATCCCCAAAAAAAAGTAAAAAATACAATATGACATATGAATTTTAATTGATTTTCTTATACCTATCAATTTTACAACTTAAAGTTATAATATAAAATTGAATTACACCCACAATGTCAGTCAAACTTTGTTAAAGGAGTGGCTGAATTATCCAAAACTCAAGTTTGACAACGCGAGCCGACCCCGAATACTTACCAAATGAATAGTAATTTAGTTTTCGGATTAAATCGTTCCCAACACGCGACAGAAACCACTTTTCTATTCTCAACTTGACTCCAAACCGTCATTTTACACAATTTTACCCAATTGCTCTCCGTTCTTGGAATTAATTCGATATTAGCCTTTGAAAACGCAAGGTGTGGTTGTGTCGACCTGATATTTAGTTTGAAGATACATTAGAACAACCTGTCTTTATAATCACTCTAGACTAACTTATGCGGATAGGCGGATACATTCATATTAAGTTAATCGAATAAAGCTTCAGGTTATTTATAAATATATTGTTTGTATTAATTGAATAGACCGTGGTTTTTTATTTGATAATTTTTAAGTTTTGGATTCTATTATCAATTATTAATATTTTTTTCTTATCTGTTGTTGCAGGAAACGCAATCAGGCAGCCCGGAAAGATGGAGTGGATGTGGGCCCGAGCACAACTTAGCTTTGCAACAGATACTTAAATTACAAGAAGCCAGAGCTCTCCATAAAACTTCTCTACTTCCGATTTATAAGAAAAACGGTCTTCCCTCGCCTCCTAGGACTAATCATGATTATGAACAAATCACCGATAAAAATATGGTTAATCATGACGAACTAAGAGCAATAGATCAATTGAAACTTGAGGCTGAATTCAAAAGGCTTATGGAAAATTCGGGAAAAGATGTACGCAAAGACGAGTCTTTTAAATATTTTCAACATGTAATGGAATCTAAAAGTAATTACGATTACTTGAAAGATATACAGGAGAGAGAAATTAAAAATAATTATTTTGAAAGAGACGTAAATTTTAAAAAAGAGAAATTATCGCCAAACTACAATCGATTCTCGCCGGACCCGTCACATTCACCACCTAGAACGTCATCTGCTGAAGCCTCTCCCAATCACAGTATTCATTTATCTACCTCATCTAGTCCTTTATCAAATACTAGTCCCGTTAATTCATCTCCCTTAAATTACCTGCAAAACATGCAACCATTTGATTTTAGAAAGCAAAAATCAAGTGAAAATAATAGTAAAGACGATAATAGAAAACGTAATTATGATATGACATCAACAGAAAAGGCTGCTATGGATGTGATGCGAAGCCAGTTTTTTAATTTTCAATTACCTACAAATATGCCAATCCCACCAATTTCAATGCCATCTACATTTTCTCATCCTGCAGCGATGGTTGCTGCTCTTAGCCAAAACCCAATGGGATTGGCGTCGCTGCAAGCTCTCTTACCACAAATATCCACAAAACCTGTAGAGCCTACAGAAAGTAGAATGAGTATGAGTAGTAAAGCAAGACATGAAAGCTCTAGAACAGAAGAAGAAAATGTTCTTAATTTAAGTAAGGATACATATGTAGAAGCTGCTCAAAAAACTCGCGATATGATGTTAGGAAAATGTATAAGTCCTCCAAAAAGACAATGGGGAGCATCACAAATGCCCTTAAACTTAGGCACGCATTTTATTAACCCTGCTACGGGGAAAAAACGTGTGCAGTGCAACGTGTGTCTTAAAACATTCTGTGATAAAGGTGCATTGAAAATACACTTTTCAGCTGTTCATCTTCGTGAAATGCATAAGTGTACAGTTGAAGGCTGCAGTATGATGTTTAGTTCTCGAAGATCAAGAAACAGACATAGTGCTAATCCAAATCCAAAGTTACACTCTCCTCACTTACGTAGAAAGATATCACCGCACGATGGTAGGAGTGCTCAAGCTCATCCGGTACTTATTCCGCCACCTGGAGCTGGTCTGAGTATACCACCTGTAATAAGTTCGATGCATCCTTTCGGATCGTATCCGCTACTAAATCCTTCTCAAAATATGAGATCATATACGTCTAATATGCCTTTAGAATATAAAAATAATGTGAACTTTTCTCCAACTTTAAACAGTTCTCAGCATTTTCGAAGGGAGTCTAGTTCCGTTGAAAATAAAGATCATGAAGGCCATGGAGAATCTGATGAAGACGATGGCATTGTCGTTGTGGCTGGCGATGAAGATGATGACGACAATGATCATATTGATACCAGCGATTATTATTCTAATCTTAATAAGTCTATGGGATCCGCTGAAGATTCAGAAATAGAATATGACCAAAGAAGCGTAAGTGATAATAATGAAAATACTGATATCATAAAAGATACTACAAGTCCTGAAGTAATGAAAAGAAAACGTAAAAATCTTAATCCAACAAGACTTAAAAATAAATATATCGGAGATAGCAATGATCACGACAACCAACAAGATTGTCATAACAACGACGAAGATATAGCTTTAAATCTCAAACGTGTTAAATGTGAAGAAAGTGATACTGATAATGTAAAATATTCCCCACCTTATGACAAAGTTGAGAATCTCAAAATAAAACAAGAACCCACACCAATATCAGAAACATCTGATATAAATAACAGTGCCCAAGATTTACGAGTTAAGGAAGAACCAATTGAAAGCGCTCATTCTGCCAAAATTAATGAATTACATCAAAACAATGACCATTTCTCGTCTGAGAACTCTTTAAAAAGATTGGAAATTTTATCACGAGGCGATTTTCCTCACATTTCGAAGAAAATGGAGACACAAAGTACGCTAGGACCATATAATTTAAGTGTCAACGATGGCATTGATTACTCTGACAGATCCCCGTCATCTTCAGTTTCCAGCTACGACTATGCAACAGATGACGTTCAAGGACAAATATACGGCCATTTTGATAACGGTTTTTTTGTAACAACAACAGATGTCCCTATCGACATGGAAAATCCTCTCAGATGTAAGGTTTGTGATAAAATGTTTCAAAATGTGTATATATTAAAAACGCATTATCAAAATGCACATTTAAAAGTTATGTACAAATGTAATACCGAAGGCTGCAGAGCTGCATTCAGCACGAGACGCAGTAGAGATCGTCACAATTCAAATGTTATATTACATAGAAGAATATTGAGCGAAGATCACAGAATATTTGACGAATCTCGTATTTTAGAGAAAATTAAAGAGCAAATGGATTTATTGGCTAAGTTTAGTGAAGAAGAACGAGCTATCCCCTATATCGACTCCCAAAAATACTATCGAGTTCGAGATAGCGACAAAGCGAGAAGTCATCCAGGTCAAATACCCTTTGGCGCACCGTACCCACCTCTTCCTTTGCCAGAGACTTATTTCAATGGCCGTGACATGTTCACTCAACATCCCTTCCTATTTACCCCATTTGGTATGCTCCCAAATTTTCCTCCACTACCATTTGGGTTTCTACCGCCCGGTCTAAGTACGTTCGGATGCCAAAACCAGACTTTCTCACCTCCCATATCACAAAAGCTGAACTACTCTGTAGAAGATGAAGCACCTCGGCCTAACAAAGATGGCTATTACCCATGTCGTGGTTGCAGAGAGTGTTTCAAAGACTTGTCGACTTTGAAGGTGCATTGTGAAAGTGCTCATGCGCAACTCTTGCATCGGTGCTCAGTGAGTGGCTGCAACGCTGCGTTCTTCTCAAGGACTAAAAGAAACGTTCACACGGAGGCCCACATCAGCCGCCGTCAAAACGGTAAAACATCTAATTTGTCGTGACCCGATTCCTCGAAGCCAGTGTTTACAGACTGATAAGTACTCTTACAGATTCTCCAGTGCATTTGTGATGTTTAGATTACCAAATAGTTAAGCTTGTGTAAATGCCCCAGTACCTAATAATTCTCAATAAATGTATCTATTAACATCATTGAGAGACATTCGATGTTTATTTTTTATTGTAATTTTAAAGAGCTTTGTAAATATTTTTGACAGTAGTTTTTTTTTTAAATTAGCTGAGATTATATAGCATAAGTGTGTTTTTAATAATTATCTGTAATTAAATTTAATCTGTATTAATAATACGTTAATATCAATCAACATTCCATAGTAATAACGTGCAATAAAAATGTATATAATAATTATTATATAATGTACAAAATAAATGCCTGACAATTTAATTAGAGTTTAGTGATTTTTGTGAGGAATGTATAGTTAAGAAAGATTAGTTGATATTATAAAAAAATCTCTTTTAAAAGTTTTTGATAACATTTTTATTCGAATCGATCGATTCTTTATATAATTGTAAATTATTTTATTACACATATTTTTTTTTGTCACATTCAAAATTACTATTAAAAAATTTATGGAAAAAAAATACTAAGTAAATAGTTATCAAAAACTTTTAAAAAGTTTCCTAAATTGACCGCACTTGTAAAATATTTATTGTAATTCCTATATCTAGCTATTTTGGTGCTAAACAAAATTATAATTTCCTTGTATATTCTATCATATCTTATTGAAATTCAATATAAGTAGTATTAAATTAGTGTGATTTTGTTACATAAATTAAATTACATATAAGAACCAAAAAGTATTAAATATAAGGCGAGAGTAGTGACCGCTGCCCTCAAAGAAGCATGTTATTCTTCCTTTTGCCAAACATTACTAAGTATGAAATAAAACATTTAAAGCAAATTCTTAAATATTTTTTTTATTTTTTCCCTCATTCTTTAAGTATTCAGTGAATATACACAGAAATAGAAACTTATACGACCTTTTTAATTTAAGCAGTACCTAATCTATTGAAATTTAATACTAAAAGTCAAGTAAAAGTATAACTTTTATACCGTCAATTATTTAAAAAAAAGTATTAATAATATTTACCTATATTAATAAATGTTTTCCTGGTTTGCTTAGTTTAAATTTGTATTCCTGTACTCAACTCATAATGACATTTTTTCTCTATTCTGATAACCCCGCAAACCGTAAAATTTTAGACGCGCGATTGTGGGTTCGATTCCCACTCGAGGTTTCACTCAAAATTTAAAAAAAATATTTTTTTTTTTGCTGTGATCACAAGGCAGAGCGCCGCTTTGGTTTCCGCCACTCAATACGCAATACCTTGAGCAGCAGAGAGTAGGGGACGGAGAATCTTAGCACTAGGTTCCCTCTGCATACTTTGAAATTGAACCCACAACCGTCTTTCTTAAAGACGCATATCTTACCTTAGTTACATTTATATTATACAACTTCTTAATTATATGTACCTATCTACCTACGTAGATTAAATTACCTCAATTTATTAAAATCGATATCTACAAAATATCGATTACAACCAAGTACCTACTACGCGACGTGACATTTCCGACGACATTTCTCCCACATGTCACGTGTCACGCCGTGACATCGCGTGTGGTTTACCCTTCAATATTTAAACACCTCATTATAGAGCGACATGCTACAAATTGAATCCGTTAGGACTTCTAGGACATATTGAAGTTTTAATATCAATTTCAAAGGTCAATTAATTTTTAAAATAAATATTGTTGAGTTTTATTAAAACGTCATAGACTTATAGCGGTAGTATCTTTTAATCAAGTTTTGCTCTTTTTAGTACCTAGCCACTCTGTAGGCCTTGATTATCGACATTGCTAAGGCACGTAGTTACAGGAGTAGATACTACGCGTCCCAACCAGAAATATAGTCGCTTTTTAGGGCTCTCTTAGGTAGGCGGCATCAGCAGTTGCTAGATGTGTCATCACATTTAGTTATATCGCAATGGAAGATTCGATTGCCCGTTCTCTGTCGCAGCGAGTCTCCAGGATTTTAAGATGACGCGCCTTACGAGCCTCAATGAAATCTCAGTGCGACTATGTTAGCCTACGCCATATTATCTCTTAATTTTTTATTATCAAATAATTTAATATTTAAAAAATAAAGATTGGGAAATAAAACTGGAGAATAAATCAGTTACAATTGTAATTAAATTCAATATATTTAGCAGGAATAATAAAACGTTAAAAAAATAACAAAAATAAACTTAAAACCATAGATCTCAACAAAGTTGTAATCGTATATTTCAGAAAATTTCCCTAAACCCAATCGTTCGTTAAAGCCATTCAAAAAATAACCTTAATACTTTATTAAAAGGCTTAAATTTCCTTATTCTGAATGTTGGCAGGATTTGCGGTTGCCAAATTCAAAATAAGAATCAGAACGCCTTGTCAGCAATTTGTTTTGAAAAGAGAACGCTTCTAATTCACAAACGCTAATGTTTAAAAAGTACTCGCATCGTCACGCGAACTGTTAAGACGTGTTTATTATATTAAAAAATGTTTTTGAATTGAGGCGAGTGAGTGAAATAAATAATACCTATCGATTTAAGACCACTTGTGGCGTAGGGGCACACGCGTGACTGTAAACGCAAACGGTTATAGGTTCGATTCCCATTCGAGGAAATGAAATAATTATTATTTTAATTTCTTAATTCTAGTGACGAGGCAACATAGGCATAGGAGATGTTTTAAATACAGAATTATTACATCTATTTTTAAAAAGATGAGTTAAAATGTCGAATTCATTCAATGTTTTATTAAAGTAGCTATCATATTTTTGTACAATGTAGGTATGTTAAATTTCATAATAAAAAATATATTATTTATAATTTACCTATGTAGGTATAGGTACTAGATAATACTGATTGACTTATTACTGATTAGATCTAAATTGAAATCAAAAGCTATCTAAATATTAGGTTCCCTCTGTCAATAAGAGTTTTAATTACTTATATATATTTTGAAAAATTGTAAAATATATATTTATTTACATGCAAACATATTTTACATTAGGTAATATAAACCTAATACAGTATAGTAATGTGAAACGTAGGGGAGAGCGGGGCCAAAAGTTCCGATTTTTTTTTAACCTCAAATATTGCTACGAATACTTGATTTTAGTATTTATACAATATAATCAAATTCAACTTACATATCTAGACTTGCAATTAAAACAGTAATTTGGGGTATTCTTTGTAAGACTTTTTTATTATGATTTTTTTTATGACTGAAGTCGGAAAGTAACAACTTACCCCGACTTGGGGCAAGTTGTTAACAGACCGGGGTAAATTGTTACCATATTTTTAAAGCTTTTATTTGCAAAATAAAAAACAATAAATAATCGAACAAAGCCTGTTTATTTAAGGAATAATTAACAGTATCATAATAATTACCAGGCGCAAAAGCAAATCTTTTTTAACCGACTTCTGTAAGAAAAGGAGATTATCAATTCGACTGTTTCTTTTTTTTATGTATGTTACTTCATAACTTTTGATTAGGTGAACCGATTTTGATGATTTTTTTTTATTTGAAAGGTAGTGCTTCCC
>JAEBDU010013356.1:303381-334629 GCA_016802625.1 Heliconius numata | reverse complement strand
TTACGATGAGTACGACTGTCGCGCTCTGGTTACCAGAGAGGCCAGTGCATCCTGAGTTTTGTAACCCACTTGAAGTAACCCTTGCTGGTTTGGATTGTCAATTACTTGTCATTGGTTATTGCACGCTTAATTTAAAAAATAAGAGTAATTTTAAAAGATACTTATGTTATTATTTTTATTTTAGTTTATGTTTTGTAATTATTGTTAAGACTTCCATTCCTCACTTTCCACAGGATTCTAGAGACATTGCGTATTCAGCGGCGGAACTTAGCGCCGCATTTTGACTTATTACTAGACGACAAAATTATAATATAGAAAAGAAAGCGTTATATTTTTATTATTTTCATATCTATCTGATACCTTTGAAATTTTAAAATTTAAGCATTCTATGAGAGATACGAGCTTAAATCTATAATGAAACTTATCTCTAAATAAAAAATCTGTACTAAAAATATATGAATATGAAAAATAATGAAAATATATGAAAAAAATATTAATAACTAATATACGCTACCTATACAATACAGATAGGTATATATATTTTTTATAAATATACGTTGTAATTATTCAGTCAGTTTACAGAAATAAAACTAGCTGTGGTAATTTTTTGCACTCATATTGGAAAATTTGTACAAAATGGAAATAAAAATTTTAACGACTGTCAGATTATTTTAGTCAGCTTTTCCTGTAGTAAACAAAATAGGTCACTAGTATTATAGTAAAAAACATAATAAACATTCCAAACGTAACATTTGCCCACTAAATACTTCGTATGACAATAAAAAAAAAGTTTTGCAAATTTCATTCATCAAAATAAACTCATAACTCTCTTAAAATGTTAAAAAAATCAAAAATTACTTTAAAACTTTCTCAACATCTATTATCCCCAAATAAAAAAAGAACTTCTGGCACAATTTATGTCAAACATTTCGACCCTCCAATCTTTATTTCAAAAACAAGCGATGACTTTCATATTTCACCAGGAAAAAGGAAAAAAAAGTTCCTGAGATATCCATTTAGAGGAAATTACTCGCTAATCTGTCACATCGAGACGCCGGAAGCGTGATACCGGCTCCCCTATTTTTTTTGATAAAACGTCCTAAAAGATATCCTCTTGAGATCGTCTTGTTAATTCGTCAAGTGTCTCGTTAACTGTTGTTTTTAATTTGTATGAATAATTGTTTATTTTTCGACTTCGCGTTTCATCTCGCAAAAACCAAAATAGGTATATAAAACCTAGTGTTAAGACTCTCCGTTTTTCATTAGCTGTGCGAATTTGAGGCATTACATATTGAGTGGTGAATATCAAAATCCTACTTTTCGTTTTCTTATAACAACGGAGAACTGAATATTAGTTGATTTGATTAGATTTGACTGAGGATCAGACTCTAGTAAAATTAAAATAGATACACGGAGTGTCTTGACACTATGTCCTTCCACCTTCCCTTTTATATGCGACTAAAAAAACTTAAATGGTACCTATATGATCCTATATCCTATCAGGAATAAGATATAGACACCAATCCCAACAAAACAATTTAGCCTAAATAGAAAAAAAATGGCGAATGGAGTCGGTTTCATCGCATTAACAAAGGCAAGCCGTTTAAAAGAACAAAGTATCACGCTTAATACTTCTCCCCTAAAAATCTTTTAGTATCAATCCCGGGGGATTGCGCTTTTTTATTGTTTCCCCATACCGTCCCCAGGACCCGGGACCCCGGGATTACGGGGACGCTCGAGGACGTAGTAATTGGTTCATTGTTTCACTTCAACACGATTGGGTTGCTCAATTTTATTCACCTTTTGTTTTCTTAGTACTTTTTTTGTTTTGTCAGTGGTTGTTGGCGTTTTAGTGGAGTGTTTTGACAATTGGAGGTGAATTATTATTTTAGTTTTGGTTAAAATAATATAGTTATAATTAGAGATTTTATAAAAAAAACCTACACATACAAATATTAATGAGGCCAGTCGTGGCGCAGCACAAGCGTGTGACTGGGTGTGGGTTCAATCCCCACTCGAAAAAATTAAGTACTTATTAAATTTGTAGTTTCATTAAGAAATGAAACTACAAATTTAATAAGTACTAAATTATTCTGGTGCCCAGGGACATCGTGTCCCTGGGCACCAGAACAAAGATGTTCTGGAGCCCAGGGAAAACGTAGCATTGCGTTCCGCCACTCAACACGTAATGTCTCCAGAATTCGGTGGAAAATAAGCAACGAACTGTCTTAATACTAGGTTCCCTCTGCCTACTCTACTATTTACGGGATATATCGTGAGGTGATTTATTTATTTTATTTTAATGTTGATATTCATATCGATGAAATTTATGTAATTTAAAAAACTTTTGCAATCTTTTATATTTTACTTATTCTGAAAAGAAGCAATATATGCATCTTGAAAATTATTTTTTAATTTATTTATTTACTTTTCATATTAATATATTTTTGATTTTCATAATTCATAGGAGTACGAAATCGAGAATACCGCGAAAAAGAAAATAATAACAAATTCATATATTTTTATTTACTTTATTATTTTAATTTCACTTATCACCACTGCCACAAACAAATACAAATAAAACAAAAAATCCAAATGTATGTATGTAATAGCGCCATTATCTGCGAAACGTCAAAACAAACTCGATAAAATAATAAACTATAATGTTTATGGGAATTACATACTGTTTAGATTGTTGGCATTCGGTACGGATTTTTCTTAGGAAATTAAGATTTCATTAAAAGATTTAACATCGGACGTATCTTGTAGCTTTACGACGGTCACTTTGATCTTTTGAATCGGTTAGCAATGATTTTATGGGCAGTGAAAGTTTGTATGGTGGTACTGTCATTGGATAAATATATCAATTTGTTAGCGATTTTCTTTTATGTAGGTGAAGTAGGGGTGATTTTCTAGTTTTTAAACAGTTTGGTAGTAAATTCGATATTTTTCAGTGTAGAAATTATTTGTTTTAAATGTTTGTCGATGTCGTTTTATAAGTATGTATGTAAAAGAATGATCAACAACAAATGTGCTATTTTTTTATTTAGGTACACATTTAAGTAAATAAATTATTTAAAAAAATCTACGCTTTTTCCTTTGATACATGAAATAAAAATAAAAAAAATCATCTTCTCGCTGTATCCCGCACACAGCAGGATAGGCAAAGCGACCCTAGTATTAAGACACTCCGTTCCCCACTTTCCGCCGAATTCTGGAGACTCAACTCAACGGCGCTCTTTGCTTTCCCTTTCGATACCAGAGCGAAGAAATGAAAATATAAATGTAAATAAATATTTCAAGAAATGAAAATAGTTACATACCTACTTGCGAGTGGAGACCGAACCCACTACCATCACCTTAACAGTCTAACATTGTCCTACTACGCCTCGACATCCTTAAAATTTAAAATTACTCATCTGTAAAACAAAAAAAAAAATATAGTTAAAGGACATATATATATATATATTGAATGTAGTATAGCATATTTGTATACGTAAATACGTTCCTCCATACACTGTACGTAAGAGGCTTAAGGATTAATTTCTTAAAACGACACCATCAAGACTTTAAGCTGCTTCTGAAACATGATAGGAGAGTGTTTTTTTATAATTATCGATATTATTAATTGTAAGTAATATTTCGTGTCAAAATATCGCTTTAAGTAAATAGTAATAAAATAAGTAATTGAAGAGTTTTTGATACGATGGTCGTAGGTTTGAATCCTTATTACAAATATTAATTTATTATGAATGTTTTAGTGATATTTGGTCGTATACATGTGGAAATTAGCTTGGCGTAGATAGAAAAATCAATATTTATTATTTTATTTGTATACTTTGCTAACAGTTATACTAATGGAGATATATTACAAACATACAAGGTCCAATAATCATAAGGACATAAGAATATTTAAAAGAACACTTTAGTTCAACTTTAAAAACTTTCTTATTACTTGTACTTATATAGATTTTTTAGTAAGTAATTTTCTTTTATTTTAGTAAGGCATATTGTTTTCTTCTAAAAGTATTTTTGAATCCTTGTTCAGGGAAACTAAAATATTTTAAAATATAAATATTCATCCAGTAGAAGAATAATTATAAATTGGAAAGAAAGAGAGAGGCCAGTCGTGTGACTGTAAATGCGACAGGTTGTGGGTTCGATAACCGCTCGAGGAAATGAAATATTTTATATTTTCGTTTTTTTGTTCTGTCGTCGAGGTAAAGCGCGGCGTTGTGTTCCGCCACTCATACAATAATGTGACTGACTTAACACAAAGCCTCCAAAATTCGGTGGAAAGTCTGAAACAGAATGTCTTAACACTAAGCCCCCTCTGCCTACTTTGCTGGAATACAACTAAAAACAATAATCAAGCATAACTAACCAATTAAATACCATAAACAAACGAACTAAGGAATTCAAATAACAATCCAAAACAAGAAACAATGTCGCACCCCCTCAAACCCTATGATCTTTCACTTAGAAAATCCGCTCGACTAATATTATTCAGATCAGAACAGAACTGCTTCCATGCGGTGGCCTGAGGCAGGACAGCTTTGACTTTTAATCATTTAGCAAATATTTGGGCTATGCATATTGAGGATGAGGACGATTGTGCAATTGTATTAGGGGTGGTGGGTACACGCGTCGGTGCACACGGTATTGGTGACGCTTGGATGCGTTCTGGGCATGTCGCGTAAAATAGTTTAATCTAATCTGTTTGCATATTAGTTTGCATATATATTTTTTATATAAGTCTTATAACGTTTGTTATTATAAGATACTAGCGGCCCGCTCGCGGTTTCACCCGCGTGAACTATGTTATTATTAATTTCTGTCTCCATGACTACGTCCTAGTGACGTCTATGCAAAATTTGAGACTCCTAGCATTTGTAGTAACGAAGTTTCATACAAACTCTCGACCCCAAAAACAACCCCTTAGAAGTGGAATATTGTAAATTCCCGTCTTAGCGTACACCTACGTCCCATAAATAACTCCTATGCAAAATTTGAGATTCCTAGCTCATGTAGTTTCTGAGATTTCGTGATGAGTGAGTGACCTTTCGATTTTATATATACCTATAGATATAGATAGATATAATTTAGTTACAAAATACAAACTAATTTTCATCAAAATATCTAATACGACGTTACTCAATTCACATATACCTATAAAATAATGACAAAGTCTGTCTGTCTGCGTACGTGAAGCAATCAATAATACTACGTGGACAAATAGTCGTCTGCGATGGCAGACCCTACAAATTACTGTCGACGCAATGCAATCTGTGTATCGTGAATTTTGTATGTACTCGTAGGATTTGAACCCGTTAATTGGATATTCAATAATGATAGTACCTATTGAAAAAAAAAAAAATTGTGAATATATTTTTTTGTATTTATCTGCAAGTTCGTTTTCGATTTAACAAACTTAGAATGGAATGTATAAGGTGAATGATATTGCTTATTGCAGCATTAGATTTTTTAAGCTGTATCCTCACCTCGTCCAATATCTTCAACTTCTTCATACATGCCCTCCTCATGATGCTTGCGTCATTTTCCACCAGTATCATCAATAGGTACTGTGTTCAAGAAGGTCTTATGATATCTCTATCTGCCTCTCTTAGCACTCAATCTTGCTTCATAAAGAATTTTCGGCTGAGAACCTGGGAATTTAATTTGTCAAATTTTATTTAGGTCCTTTTGTCACTCTATAATATTACCTTAAAATAATACAAGAAAAGTACCAATTTTCCTCGTATAATTTCAAGCCCAAATTGAGCCATTTCCATAACCTTTCTATTGCAATTTATTAACAAAAAAAGCTATAAGCAGAGAAAACGCTTAAACCTTGATGAAGCCCACAACTAAGCTTTGGAAATGCGTCAATTTAGAGTCAATTTCGTATCCAGTAGCGTCCAAGATAATGATTTCTGTAGATTTGCTCACGTATGGTGGAATCATTGCTGTCATTAAGTGAATTCGCGTAGAAAAGTGGCGGGGGCTGTTTGCGCACGTCTGTGCCGTGCTGTGCTGGGCACTGTGCAGTGTGCACGTAGTCTGGTGTCATTATGGTGCGCACGACGTGATGGTTTGGTGTATGGATGGGATAAAAAAGTTTTAGGTAGGTACGTTTTTTCTGTGTTCACACTTTTTTTCTTTTATGGCAGAGTAATGACGTAGAAGCCAGTGTTAAGACATTCCCTTCTCCGCATTCAGCCGTGATTTGAGACAATGCGTGTGTCTTTTTCTGGCCCCGTGTGGGATTGAACCGACAAACGACGTTTAAATATAACGAACGAATGAACGAAGGTAATAAACTAATATAGATTTGAAATGTATGTATGAACGTCTGTCGGAATTATTTAGTTTTTAATTTAGTTTTATTCAAAAATCTACTAATTTCAACAGACGTACATTCATCCTCTTAAATAGAACTAACTATACTTGCAATTGAAAAATATTTTTTTTTTATTATCATCGAAACAATATAGCTTATTGGTGCGTGAGTGTACTCACGTTTTCCATTGACTTTCATGTGGTCCTGTATTTTCTGAACGAATAATGATGGGACAATATTAGCAGTGCTGGTCAAACTTTCAATACTAAATATATCAATAGCTTTTTAGCTTCAACCGGTAGCAAGGTAGGCAGAGGGAATCTAGGAACCTAGTGTTAAGATACTTTGTTCTCATTAAGACACTTCCGTTCCCCACTTTCCGTCGAATACTGGAGGCATTGCGTGTTGAATAACGGAATCAAACCCACAACCAGTCACACACTTGTGCCTATGCGTCAGGGTTGGCCTCAAATCATCAAATATCTACCTCGTTTTATTAAAATACAAATGTAAAAAACTATTGTATCATTCATTATCAGCCTTTCATTGTTATTTAAATTATTTTCGTAGTTATAATGAAAAATATAAAATACTTCATATATAAAAGTAAACCCGTTGCATATTGAAAAAATTAAGTATTTTTTTCATATCTAAAACCATTTAAATTCAAAATTTGTTGCAAGTTCAATATCTACTAAACTTAGTTATTTAAACTTTGAGAACCTTGTAATATTGTCACAGAATCAATTGCGTAGAGTCTACGCTACTGTAAAAGGAGGGGTAATTTATTTATAAGAAAAAATTATATACCTAATAATATACTCATACTCATATTACGTATTTCTTTTTGATTAATAAAAGGAAAGATGTGTCCATATATTGTTAAATCGAACTATTTTAACCGTATTTATCACTTTCCTCTCAACTTCACGTTATATAGCAGAGTAGGCAGAGAGCTTAGTGTCAAGATACTCTTCGCTTTCCACCCTTTCTGGGTTTTGTATACACTTATGTATTATATAGATATAATTTGTCTGACATATTTTCATTTAAAAATATCTAAACACCACGATAATGGAAGATCTCCTATACTGGAAGAAAAACGTATAAAAAATTAAAAATAGCGGAATTCGAATTGTCTAAAGACAGACAGAAGGTTAAAATCCCGCTACATTCAAATTCTCATAGGTTTCCAAAAAAGTATTTTTTTTTAAATATTTATAAAAAATATTTAAAAATACATATACCTATAATAATATTTTTCCTAATACCAATATTTCTTAAACATTTTTTCCAAAGCAACGAGGCGTCAATGGTCAATTTGCCACAATAATATGGTACTACTGAATAGGAATCTAAATCGTGAAACAATCCCGCGATTACACTCACCATGAACCAATCAACACAGGAATGTTACAAAGGAGTCTATAGCGCTACCAACAATAAGCCACGGGGGGAAATTGACATATAAGTACCATGTTACCACATGAGACATGATTGGGTAAGTCGGGGTTCCTTTTGCCATATTTTTTTATATTAAAAATTGTTTGGAAATAAGTTTTTTTATATACTCTTAAACGATTTCTCTTCTTTGTAACCGATTTTTTTTAATTCATTCTATATCCCATATATAGCAAGATACGCAGAGGGAACCTAATGTTAAGATTCACCATTTCTCAATTTTCAAGTGTTAAGTTGCGGAAATTAACGCTGTAATTGTCTTATAAGCGAAAATTAAATATATTAAAAAATTAATAACCAATGTATACTTTAATATGTAGAGCCACCACTTACTTTACTTAACACGTAAGCTTAAACTATTATAAATATAACCAAAAATACTTTTATGACTACCTTAAAAAAATGTCTTTCAAAAAATATTATACCCACAAAAAAAATACAAAAAATACGACCATTTTGTCGTTCCCTGTACCACGTGTTACACCACAATTGGTAACAATATGGCCATAGCAACCATCACCCAGTTATTTGCCTCAGTCTCAGATCGTGTGAGAAAAACACTAGCGTGGATTCGAACTGGTAATTTAAGCGAATGTCAAGTGTTGGGTAACCGCGCCATTTAGGGCTACGTGCGATCACGTACTAAGTAAAATTGGCTGAGAGAAAGCACATAAGGTTAATAGAAAAACAAACAAAGATGTAATAAGAAAGGCCGTCGCCGTCGTCGTGTTATATGATTGTATATAATTTTAAATGTAATGGTTGGGGGTTCGATCCCATTTGGGGAAGTGATTATATTTAAAATATTATTATAGTTTACATTTGGATAATAGGGTAACGCGCGGCGTTGAGTTATGACGCACAACACGGTCTCTGCCTACTTTGGTATGAAAAAATGGCTCCTAAATTGTCAAAATAAACGTAATGGGATTGTTTATTAATAAATAAAAGAAATATAACTTTAAATGGAAATCTCGAATTATATTTTTTTTAATAAAAAGGAATATATACATAAATACATAAAAATTAACATTTTAAATACTACTATATAATATTAAATACACATCATTTCTAAGTATAAATAATTCTTGTATGAAAACTGACGTAATCCAAACAGACTAAAACAAAATGTGCATAACTCTACATTTATGCTTAGATAAGTCATCAACTTATTTTATACGATACGCTTAGAACGTTAAACTTCATCTATCAACAATAGTTAAAGCAATATTATCTTGTCACAGACGTACAAACACACTAACAGGGAGTCACCACACTTGACCGCCTGCGAGCGTTCTGACGCCGTCACTTTGGGAACCTTTGGACCCCCCGATATCCAACATTTAAAGTTTTCAGCTATTCAATATTCGCTTTTATTACTTTAAACATAAGGTTCAACCTAACTGCAATTTAATAGTGGTATAGCAGCGGCCTTTATAAAACGTAAGACGGATAGCCACTCGACGAATTCCTTTGTGCTATCGCGCATAATTAATGTTTATACAAAACCTACTCTAAATAAAAGAAATAAGGTATATTATTGAATTTATTCTATTATATAGTTATGACATTTTGCTTCTAGTTCTCCAGTCATGAAGATGTCAGCCGTCAGTTGATAGCGAATGACACATAGTAAATTTGAATATACGAGTATATCGTGCTGAGACGAAATTTTACTATTTTTGACAGACGAACACACACACAGGTCTCGTGGTAGACAAGTGTGACATGGATTTTGATATGGTTGGGTTCGATTTGAATAATTTTATGCTTGATATTTTTATTTTATTTTCATTTATGTTAGGGAAATATGATCGTTTTTATCATGTTATCATAGCGTTTTTTTTTGCATAATTAATTCTTCAGAAAAGAAACGTGTTAGAAGTAATAATATTTTGTTTTTGTTTTAATTTATGATTAAATTTCTGATTGGAAAAAATCCATAGCTATTTTGACACACATTTATATTGTAAATAGAAGAGCAGGCAGAGTGAACATGGGAACCAAGTGTTAAGATACTCCGTTCCTATTAAACCATTTTTTTTCCCCACTTTGGGGTGACAAAAATATATATTTATTGGCCAAAGCAATTATTTCTAAAAAAACACTGTTTGACATTTACAGACACTCCACTTATATTACATCATTCGCCAAAATGACAAATAATCTATAAAAAGATTAAAATCTCCAAAAAAATACCAAAATAAAACCTACAAACCTATACTTAACGATATATAAACATGCTTACAGCGTACTAGATGACATTAAAACCTTATTCACCCCGACTCTACACCAACCATCAATCAAAGGTCATTTGAGAGACCGTCCCAATCTAATAGTTCGACAAGGCGAGAAATACGTGACCGACAAACAGACATCGCGAGGGTACTTGGAAAAAACAATTCAAATAGACCAAAAATCACCCATATGTCTTAGAACATAAAGTCCAAATTTGATTATGGGTTGCTAGAGTATATAGTGCAACTTGCCGTCAGGTTCCCAATTCGTAAGCTGGACATTTCAAATGTGAGTTTGAACAAGAAAATTACTCTAAAATTGGCTCGACCCTGTGATTTGTTGGTACGACAAACATAGTTTGATCATTACAAGAGTTGGTTAAAGAATACGTGACGTGATATACAATTTGTAGGTCATTTTAATATCAATACTTTAGAGTCGTACTATACGTGCCCGATGTGTATGGATTGTAAGTAGAATTTTCATATTATAAATTGTGTTTTTTAGGTTCACGCTGTATCCCGCATGTGACAGGTTATAGGGAACCTAATGTTAAGACATTCCGCTCTTCCACTTTTCCACTTCCGAATTCTAAAGCCATTGCATGATGAGTAGCGTAGCTCAACACCGCGCCTTGCAGTGACGCCATTTCGGAGCGGAAAGTAGTGAAAGAAGTATTGAAAAGAAGTTGACAAATGTCTAGTGGAAAGATTAGTTATTTAGATGAACAAATCGGTTAAATATTTATCTATTCATATTTATTTTTAAAAATTGCGAAAACTGTGAATCTCAGTAAAATATATATTTAAATGTTAAGTAGTTACCAATTATTTTTTCATCATCACGCTGTATTCCACATGAAGCAGGAAAGTCAGAGAGGATCGCAGTGTCTAAACTCTCTGTGTACCGCTTTACACCTGAATTTAAGACATTGTGCATTAAGAAGTGGAATTCAATACAAATGTATAATTATAATTACATATCAAAATATTACACGATTCAATAAACAAATAAAAAAATTAACATATAATCATTTATCACTTGTCATTACAGAGAATCTCTATTTATTTAACTTGAATCCATCACTTCACTTCTTATGTTATTAATGAACTATTAGAATATAGAAGAGGTTAATTTAAAAAAAATCTTATATCGACATCATCTTTTTTTTGGAGTTTGACATTACAATTTAAGTATCCACCTGTTTAGTTAGAATATTTTAGTTCATTCTGACAAAAAAATCATTCGAATTTTTTATGTTTTTTTAATAAAATTATAACAAAAAATATCTAAAACAATTTAAACTGCAGGAAAAATGACATTGCTCACTTGTGGAAATTAATCTTTTTCATTTTCACGCGGTGTTGAGTTCCACTACTCAACACACAATGAAGAAAGAAAGTGGAGAACGGAGGATATACAATTTTCTCTGCCTACCCTAAATATTAATTTATCCCTGCCCTACCCTAGATATAAAATTTTCCCTAAACATAACAACAAATAGGCTTACCTAGATGGCGAAGTGAAAGTTAAATTTAATTAAATTGCTTCTATGCACTTTCTGCATGATATGCGAGATGTCCGAGTAATTGATTGAATGTCTAAATAATGTATTGGAATTATATAACCAATGATTACTTGACGATGTACTTTATAAAGTTAATTCATTTAGTTATTTTTATTAATTTTAACTTCTGGCTGATACTTAGTGGAATTAAAATTGTAGTATGGGTGAGTGGGTGCCGCGATGGTCGTGAATTTGATTTCCACTTGCTAACAAAAATGAGTTATTTTCGTTTCTCTGAATAGTCCTGCAATGTTGCGAAATAAAGCTGAAAGTAGTAGTTGCAGGTATGCAGTAGGTATGTTATTATATATTTTATCTTATTAAATTCTCGCCAAAAAGTAAATAATAATTTCATATTCATATCTTTAAATAAATATTTTTCCAATTTTTTGAAAAAACCATATAGGTAATTTTTGAAAATTTATACTATTTATGCATATCACGCTTTCTCGAGCAGAAACTTATTCTTAAACCACTGTCTGATCCCCACTTTTCACCAAGAAGAGACATTACGTTTTCAATAACTCAACGCGTCCCTTCATCCAACAGAGAAGGTTATTTTTATTAAAATATGATCTCACGAGAGGAAATCGAACCTACAGCTATCACCACGAACTACGGTCAGTAGATAACACTACTCCACAACGACCTTAAACGGTATCTACGAGCCCCAAATCTCTTTAAGCACATTAACTATTATCAAAGTAGGTATTTCTACTTATTTATAATGAACTAATAATAGTGTTCGCTTTACAATTTACTAAAACATTGATGACATTTTGATGTGGACCAGTTCTCTGTGAACTCTTATTACTTCTCAGCGGGTCACTGTATCTGGTTTTACAGTGATGTTGGATGAAATGGAAATGAAAATTATTTTTTAGAATTATTTTTTTATGGAAAATAAATTATATTGAGGTCATCGCAGTGCAGGAGCACAAGTGTGTGACTATAAATGCGACGGGTGATGGGTTCAGTTCCCATTCGAGGAAATGAAATAGGCACCTACTAAATATTTACATTTCCTCGCTCTGGTAAAGAGGCAAAGTGTAATACGCAATGCCTCCAGAATTCCGCGTAAAGTGGGAAGCGGAGTGTCTTAATACTAGGCTCCCTCTGCTATATGCGGAATACAGCGTGAAAGCTATGAAAAAAACAGAAAAAATGAACTTATTAGCCTTGACATATGACACATATGTAGGTGTATATTGTTAGAATAGCCCCATATAACTAAAGTTTATAATATTGGTAGAAATAATGACCATAGAGGATATATAAGGACGACTCTAATAACTGGCTGGCACTTTTATGGGCTGTCAACGACGACCGAAAGAAAAGGATCGCTAACGTCACTCTGCCCGATGAATTCTTTAGAACCAGATATTGTTATTAGACTGCTAGATAATTCCCTTTGGTTGTTTAATAATTATTTGATGCCTTGTTTTAATTCATTACCTTTCCCACTTTATTTAATATTTTCAATAATTTCTTACAATATATTAATTAGGTAGGTATATAAATAACAATACCATATCTAGAATTCTAGATCCACAATTTGGAACCTAATATAAATAGGCAAAAAAATGACGCGTCCAAGAGGCACCTCCGATCGCACCGATAATTTTTCAACACACCATCTACTTATACGATCATAGACAGAGCATTAACTAACGCGTTGTCTTCCAATCCACCAAACTTCAACACAAAAACCTCCTTTATTCTCCAAAAAATAGAGTCCAAATCCCCTCAACAACTTACTGTAACAGCGAGAGTAATTTCTATAATTAGCTGCAAATGAAAACGATATGTATCAAAAGGTACTAAGGTTCGATTCCGGATTAAACAAGTAATAGAACTAGCGTTTTAAGCATCGGTCAAAGAATCGTGACCGGCCCGGCCCCGCCACCTGACGTCTCGTAGCTTGTAATGTTACCTCGATGTGGACCCTGGATGGTCAGCTTGATGAGGTGTGGAGCAATGGCCTAGGCTAGTGATAGTTGAGTACATCACTATTTTGAGACAAAAGTTAGTAAGAATATGTGATGTTTTAGTGATGTTCTTAAATTAGGTATATGTTTTAATAAAAATAAAATTTAAGCTATGGATTTTTTTTATTGTTTTTAAGCTTAGCTACTAGCAATTTATTAGTAATACATTTTTTCAGTCATTGAAGTACTGGATATCAATTTTAGATAAATATATCTTACTATAAACGTTGCATTCCAAGAAAAACAGAATATGCAGTTAATTTTCTCTGATATCTCTGTAACATAATATCCAAAAAACTCTAGTTATGCTTATAATAAAAAATTAGTGTTTCACCACTTTGAAATATTCTAAATTAAAACGCAAATAAATTATTTATTCTTTATATCTTACATAGATGTAATAATTATATATTTCTAATGTATCTAAATCTTGGACACAAAATTTTCTTACACCATATCAAAACAAACTCACTATGAAAACAAAAATCCGTTGTAAAACCCACATGGTAGGGTCTCTAGAAATAATATAACATCTAGATACAACATATACTTTACACGCGACTTTACTCGCGGTGACTATAAATTCCGTATCCACTCGAGGAAATTCATCAGTTCTTCGATTAAGCAAACCAAAACGCGACATTGAGTTCCATCAATCAACACGTAATGTCTTAAATAAGGGCGGAAATTAACGAATGAAGTGTCTTGTCACTACCTATCATATTATGCGGTAAAATAGTAAGTGTTTTATTTAGACAGGTACATTTGCTTCATTTCATGGCGCTCTCCATGTCGCTCGTGACCGACCTGCCAGCTACTTTTTATGCCTGCTCTCTTGCGTGCTCTCTACGACTACCTACTATTTCGCGTTTAAATTGACAAAGATTATTATTATTTTGATTATTTTTTAAGTTAAATTATACTTTTGCATACATATTTTGCTTTAGTCTCTTAGAGGTTACAAATAAAATATTTTTTTGTGTTTTTTCGTTGATATTCTGCCAAAAAATATAATTGAGTAAGTATTACAGAGACTTACATTGTGAGTTTGTGATAATGAAATTAAATTCACTTTCTTAAAGTGCTATAAGTACTTTTGCAAGACGTTGTTAAATAACTTGACTGTGACAATTATAATAGGTTTGAAATGCAAATAGATATATTTTTTAAGCAATTTACATAATTGCAATTAACAAATCATAAAAATTCAATTAAATTCTAACATACAATATTTATAATTAACTAGATTTTATGCTTTGTTATATAATAAATAAAGATAGTAGATAAAGATACATATTACTGGTACTTAAGTATAACAGTATACGCAGTTACACATTCTTTTAAAAATTAATATAGATATTCAAAAAATACAAATACCAACAAAAGAAAAGCAGATCTATCTATATCCTTATCTATGACAATTTTCCCTGTCCTAAGAGCCGAGATGACTGGGAACAGTTTATAGTATGAAATTATTGGGCACATGTATTACAGTTGAAGGCAGTCTCTCGTATCGTTAGGTATTATTAAACATAGGTACCTCTCAACTTACAAACGTCTTGAAATGATAATGTTGATTATGCTTCGCTCTATCCGTATCTCTAGATAGGCACTATAGTGGGTTCTATTCCCATTCAGGGGAATGTATTAATTTCATTTTTTATATTTTTCTCACAGGACAAAGCCCAGTATTGGGTTCCGAATTATATATTAATAATAATTAATACTAAATGCTTTATTCCTTAAATTATATATGTAAAAAACAATAGTAAGAAGAGGTAAACGTTGGCAGCCATACTAGTGTGACCTATGTTACAGCCGCCAATTGAAAAGATTGTAAATATTTCAAAATAATTGAAAAATATATATTATTAGTCAACATAAGAAGGCCTGGGTTATTAGGTATAGGTAACATAAAAAAGAAATTAACATTATTATATATATTTAAACGCAAATATCTTTGTACTTAAAAAGTGATGCTTTGATTGAAAAAATATTAAGGCTTTATTAGTAAATTATATAAATATAGAAGCCATCAGTTTCAACATCAGCCAAAATCTACTAAACGAATTAAGATGAAACTCTATAGCAACATAGTTTATACATTGGAATAACACAAAGTCTACAATTTAAATAAACATTTTGTATTATTAGGCTATAATATAACAACAAGTTTAAGCGGGCGAAGCCACGCTAGGATCACTAGCTTCATATAAAAATAAAAGTATTAAAATTATATATAACATGTATAAACAGAATGTATATCTACCTATATAAAACTCGCATCTTAAAGATGCATTCAGTGCGCTGCCATAATCAGATACTAAGGAAGTGCAGGTCGAGTGGTGCGAGGGACAGTGGCACGTGAAAGTGATTAGTTCACAGAGCGCCGTTGTCACGCACAACGAGCCCTTGTGCTGTGGTGGGGAGGGCTGGGTTAAGTGGTATATTGTATTTTCTTATGAAATATTGATTTTTTTTTGTCTTAGTACTTAATATTCGTTATATTAAGTTGGATTATTAATATATTGAGTATATACGAACATAACTTTAACTTAACTTTATTCTCATTATCATTCATTCATTCATTCATCTGAGTTAATAATAGTTATAAATAAAACATTACATATTTTTCCATTTTTAATATTGCCATATTTCGTTTTATAAAATAATCTGTTCAGTTCTTTACTTATCCGACTTAAGAATGTTAATTTATTTTTTATCGTGATTTAGACATGACGAAAAAAAATAAATGAAGTGTTTATTATTTATGAAAAGTTACCTTTTGCTTTCTTTTTTCTTTTTATTGTTCATTCAGACCTATAAAAAAAACTTATTAAAACATGATTAAATATTTTAATAGTACAAATCTTTTTACATAAAAATCATATTTCACATATAAATAAATAAATCAACCACACTATCCCCAACCTCCTCAAAACAGGGCAATGTCGCGTGCGATCGGATTTCACTCACAATGGCCCCTTGTACCTACAGAGTTGTGTTACGAGTACAGGCACCAGCACCAGCTAAAACAAAACATACACACAATATGTTAGCGGCACTTTGCTATGTAATACTGTAGGCAATGCTAATTATGAACCTACGATCTTAGTAATTCATTTGCACCATACCTATTCCGTAAGATTCGGTAGCTTATAAAAACATAAAATGTTATGGAAAATATAAATGGCCTACAAATTATAATTAAAATTGAATCACGCATCAGCTTCACGCTGTATCCCGCACACAGCACGGTCGGCAGAGGGAACCAAATAAGAGGGAATCTAATTCATAATATTTTTTTTTATTTTTACGTTGTATTTTTACCAGCACCAGCTAAAACAAAACACACAATATGTTAGCGGCACTTTGCTATGTAATACTGTAGGCAATGCTAATTATGAACCTGCGACCACTTTGCTGGACTCTGGCTAATTGCGAAAATTGTTCTTTGGAAGTTTGTTTGTTTATGAATTAATCTATCTATTTTTTAAAACAAATTCTTTCTGTTCTATTGTTTTAATAAGTATAATTTGATATTGTGGAAACGATAATATGCCAAAACGGAATGCCTCCAATATTCGATGGAAAGTGGAGAACGGAAGTGGCTCACTAGGAACGGAATTTGGAAATACTAGGTTCCCAGGTTCTCAGGGCCTGCACTGCTAGGTGCGGTATATAGGTATACAGCCTTAAGTATACTACAAAAACCTTTATATTGACAAAAAAATATGTTTTCACATTTATTTCACTTTCAAGCTTATAGTACCTTATAGTAACTTTATAAGCAGAAAAACCACAAAATCTATTAAACGCATAAATATCTATTTAGCTATAGATATAAAACAAAATACAAAGAAGTTCTTCACGCACCAGTAGTTGGTTAGTGCCAAATTTTGTGAAACCATCGTAATTACAAGACAAAGCACCGCGACTCATGCACACTTGACGCACCAGTGTGAAGGGTAACGAGGTCAGTTCCATCTTAGTAATTCATTTGCACCACATTCTGTAAGATTCGGTAGCTTATAAAAAACACAAAGTTAAAAAACTGTTTAATGCTTAATTTGGTCTAGATATTATTTCAAATTTTTGGTAGGCCAGATGTGACGTAAGTTGTGGGTTTGATTCCCTGATAGAGACAATGAACTATTTAATACGTATTTTCATTTCCTTGCTCTGGTAACGAGGAAAAAGGTGTGTGGTGTTGATTTGCGCCACTCATCACACAAACTCTTCAGAATACGACTTAAAGAAAACGGAGTGTCTTATTACCAGGCTCCCAGGCTACCTCGTACCTACCAGAGTAAAATTAAAAAAAACTAAATGTTAATTATGTACCTTTATTACTATTGGGTTCTGCTACTATGCACATAACAAGAGAGATGTGTCAAGATATTTGTATATCGCTTTTTTAATATTTTGTTAGCTATATAAATCTTCCTTCCACTTAAGTGTATTCCAAAGTTGAGCTATTTTCCTAATGTTTTTTTTTAACTTCTGATTTATCCTTAGGGCGGTTGTCAGAGTGAACGGCTCACCAAAGGCTAACATACATAACATAAGTAACCAATTGAATAACTAAAGTAACTTTCACAACAAAGATATATTTAACTATTATAAATAACCACATTTCATAAAATAGTTAATTGGAATATTTATTTCAATTATAATCTCTACAAAAGAGACCTACTTGAAACGATAAAAAAAATATTTCAAAAAGAAACGGCAACAGGAAACGCTAATATTTGTGGAAGTACTCGATAAAGCATCAATTTTAAACAAAAATAATTGAACTTACAAGAAAACTCATGCAATTTTCGATTACATTTAGAAACATAAGCAAAAAACGAGCAAACAAAATTCCGGGACTACTCAAACTGAGCGTGAAATATGAAAAAAAATGTACTGCGCAAGTGAACAGGGACCCTATTGGGACCCTATTGTGTGCCATCATAAAAATATGATTGACATGTTTCTTAATATGACATCTCTTCGAGCGGTGATATTTTTTTGTCAAACTCCTCTATGGCAACTGAATTATATGAAAAAGCTTTAAGAATATCAACTCTAAACTAAAAGCTTTTGAGTTGAGAGTTCTAAAACTCAAAAACTATTTTAAACTCTAATATTTTAGCAAAAGTATTGGAAAGAAGATATTAAGTGCCGGGTAATCCAATTACATTTTCTTTGTCATATTTCGGATGTGGATTATGTTTCTATAGAGCCACCATGTTTTTTGGTAGCGAGGGCTATTATCTCTCTTCTCTCCTTTGTAGTATACGCCTATAGATAATGACAGCTAACATGGCGTTTACCAGTTCTATTATTGTAGAATTGTACAACTATTTCATATACTATTTACGAATATAATGTAAGGATTATAATAGAGCTGATAGAGATGATAGACCCTAATCTAATTTTGATATATTTTTCAAGAAAAATACGTAAAAACAAATAAAATTTTGAAATGTTTACTACTGTGTATTTTGAATTATTTATAATACTATGCGACTAGTTGTGGGTTCTATTCCCACTCGAAGAAATGAAATATTTAATATTTCCATTTCTTCGCTCTGATGTCAACGCAAAGCGCGGTGTTGAGATCCGTCACTTACACATACGTACCTACGTTTACGTAGTTTTTAGAAAACGTTTGTTTGTTTGTTCCACAACCGACACTAAACTAAATGAATGACGTAAGTAAGTCACAAACGTCCACTTCTAAGAACCTGATAACACTATCAGTGGCTACAGATAAGGGTCTATCGTCGGTGCTACACTGTGTCTCTAGGGCCTAGGCCAACATTTCTAGATCGACGTGATGAGGTTATCAGTTATATTGGATATCAGGCGACATTACATTTAGTATTGTCCACTAAATATAATAAATTGCTTGTAATAGTTGGAATACTTAAAATTTAATGGAATAAGGTAAAATACATATTTATAGATTTACACTATCAAGGCTTAGTTGTAGGTGGAACTATGATAGATGTGTATTCGAATCTCATTTAAGGATAAATATATTCATATACATATCAGAAATAACTGGGTATTATATACTATTCCTGGATCTATAAAATTCTTCTTACATGAGAGAAAAGAGAGAGTGAGAATTAAAATAAAAAATTAAACCCCAAAAGGCCGTGGTGGCGCAGGTCACACGACACAAACACAATAAACACGACAGTTGTGAGTTCAATTCTCATTCGGGGTCACAACACTAGGTTCCCTCTGCCTACCCTGAAACATGAAGATAAAAAAAAAATATGAAATTTGCTAAGCTTTTCTTTAAATGATTGTTATATAGGTTTAAATAAGTCCGATTTCAGGTCTAAAAAAAGTCTTTCATCTAAACTAATTTGCCTGTGACTACAATTCTACTATAGGAAGCAGCTCATCACTCAAGAATTCCACATTCACGAAGCTATAATCAGGTACATCACGTCACTCGTCACAGCATCTCTAACATATTGGTGTGAGAGATGAAGTGTCAAGTGCTACGAACCAGAACTCCAGTTCTTAACTCCCATCAATCGTTGTTTATTTAACTTGGCTATTTCCATATATGTGTTGCAATTGTAAATATTGAAAAATAATAAATATAAAAAATAAAGTTGAAATTGCGAAATCGAAAGTCTTTTATTTTAAACATCTTCTACAATAAATGTTAACTTAAGAATATTTTATAATATAATTGTTACAAATAATGCCCAAATTTTTAACAATAAAATAAATTTTATTAAATTTTAATGAACTCAGCTTCACGCTGTATCCCGCACATAGCAGGATAGCCAGAGGAAACATAGTGTTATGACACTCCTTTCCTTTATAAAGCCAAGTAATATTTCTACTATAATACATAACATTAATAAACTAAAAAAAAAACAAAATTGTCATCAAAATCTTTTATAAAATAATAAAAAACCTAATAATTACTTAATTGGTCACACAGTAGTTTACGATTGTGAATGGGAATGGCTGAAACAAAAATTATAATTAACCATAAATCGAACGACCGTCGATCGGTTTTCGATTCTCCATATGTTTATTACTTCTATAGATATATATATACATCTAGATATAGATATAAAGTAGTATACCAATGTTATATAGTCGCGGAGATATGGGTGTGTGTGCGTACGAACAACAGATTTATTGTTAATGGATAATGGTGTCCCGAACATAATTAAAATGGTTGATGCTTCGCCCTGCCCGCCGCGGCCTGCGTCCTGTGTAGACCCAATATGTATAGAGTATCGCTTAGAAAATATTTTATTATATATTTTTTTATAATAATAGATATATTTAGCTGAAATAAATTATAAGCAACAAAATTGCGGTGTTTGGTTCCGCCATTTGATATGTTAAATTGGAGAACGGAGAGTTTTGATACATTTATTTTTATCTATATAATTTAAAAAGGTTGGCGGGAAGCGAATGAGTCTGAAGAGTTGAGGGATCGAGTATGGTGGCGAGAATTGGGTAAGGCCTATGTCCAGCAGTGGACAAAAGATAGCTGTCGATGATGATGATGATGATATAATTTAAATATTAAATATTTATCAATTAAATGTTAATCGTTGTGTCTTATCAGTCGAAAACTAATATGTAATCGTAAATTTGATGTAAATATTAGATTAGAAATTAAAAAAGACGTAAAAAAAAGTCTATTAGTGGACCATACACCTATTACCTTTACTTTAGATATTATTTATAACAATTATTTTAATATTGAATCTTTACCCTACAACAAACCCCCAAAATTAAAAAAAAGTAGAGTTCTAACTCTACAAAAGCCTACTCTATGCACCTCGTAGTGTTATAGATGATGCTCAGAGATAAACCTCTCGGACGGTCTCACCTCGTGCTATACTCGTATAGGCGCCGTGTCTTCTACCTATAGGTAGATAGGTAGTTAGGTATTCATATACCAGCCGGTAATATTACTGATATCGTAAATTGGATTATCTTATAAAACAAAGGCAGTTGGTTCTCATTTAATTATTGGTTATGTAATTTTTTATTAATTGGATATGAGAATAAAATATTATATTTATATTATATTTGTTAAATTAAGCAGCTTTCACGCTTTTGCGGGGTAGGTAGAAAGAATTAAGACAAGACACTCCCTTCTCTACTTCCTGTCAAGACACAAGACATTATATGTTCAGTACCACCAAACGCTTGTCTAGCCAGAGTGGTTTTCTTTAAAATTGGCGATTCAGGTTTTTATTTATTTTTATACACATATCTCTACTAACTAAAGGCAGATAAATGGCAAGAAATATCTAGTTTCTATGTAATAATATTAATAATATAAATAAATTAAAAAAAACCATATAAACCACAAAAAAATCCAATCTTAATAATCAAAACTAAACTTAGTTAATTATAAGACATTTTATTTAATTTATCTCCGCGCAGAATAGAAGGGACGTACCAACGTCCGTTACGCCCCACCATTACCGACTGAGTAATATATGAGTATCTTATGGACAAAATTACTGCGGCAAGTTACCCGTTTAGATAAAAGCTAAATATGGTGGGTTTTGGGACCAATAATGTTCTGGCACTGTATGGGTTTAGTTTAATGTGGTATTTGCAGGTTCAAATTTAAATCAGGAAACAAGGTAAAGCGCGGCGTTGATATTCGCCATTCAACATGCAGAATTCGGAATATAATACCTCCAGAATTAAGTAGAAAGTGAGGAATGGAAGTATCCTAATGGGAATGGAGTCTCTTAGCACTACGTTCCCAGTTTATCTTTGCCCACCTGCTAAAAATATTATATTTATACCATGTTTTCTTAACCTGATTAAATAATATTTTTTACACGCTATATCCCGCATATAACAGGGCAAATGGGGAAGTACTATAAGTTCACAAGGCAATCAGAACTTCATTTTTCACCCAAATTTAAAATATTGAGTAGGTACATATAGGTACCTATAGGTCTCAATGGTGCTCTTTGTCTTACCACAGCAGGGAAATGAATATTATTAATTCGGAATCGAAACCACTACCTTTCCGCATCGCCATCACAGTGAGATACAGAAAAATTGAAATTGGGAGAAAAATTGCAGAAATTTAAAAAGGCAACAAAGAATAAATTTCTGTGTAAAAGTACCTATTCTGCAAAAAGATGAATTTTCGCGAATACAATGTGACACAATATGAACGGAATGCATATTGTTCAATAAATATTTTTTTAAGCTTTACGCTATATTTCACATATAGCAGAGTAGGGCGCAAGGAGATAGTGTTAAGTAAGGTGGTTATACAGGGTGGAATTGTCAGCGCCACTTTAAATGAAACCACAGTTTTAACTACTCTATAAAAGCCTAATATAATTCGGAAAAAAATAATTCTCAAAAATGAAAAAGTTTTTTTTTCAAACAAAATAAATAATAAAATTATCGTTTTAAAATAAAACGCCATTTGTAAAGTATAACATAGGCACGCACACACTTACCTGTCAAAGCGGCAACGTCGCATACGTATGTGTGCGTGACACGAAATACAGGTATGGATAAAAATCGTGAAATGAAAAAAAAATCCTACGTCTAAACCGTTGAGGTGCCTTGATTATTTTTTTTAATTCTGGGTTTGAAATATTTTACCCTATATGCAGTTTCAGTTAAAGAAGCGCTGCCTCTTCCACTCTGTATATTGAAGATACAGAAGTACCTAAAGAATTCGAAACGTCGGACTTTCTCAAATATCGAATATAAAAATATCACATTTTTTTTCTTAAAGTAAAACTACAAAAAAAACAGAAAGTCACCAAAACTCTAATCAACTCAAAAACTAAAATCCAACAGACAAATAAGCTGAACTCAAAACCGAACAAATCGTAAAACAATTATCATTTCTCAATATACTCTTAGTTTTTTATAAACACAATTAATAATTCGTAAAAATCATTAACGATCGAGACAAGGGAACAAACGTCGCCTTCCTTTGTAGCTTGTCGGTACAAAAAAGGGGATAAAAAAGGGCTAAAGGGAGAGGTTCCCTGCGGGGTACAGTCGGTATTAAACCAACACGGGATGTGTCGAGCGTTCGCGGCCATTGAAATACATACGTGTAGCTGTGATATACGGAATCGCTTTATGAGTGCTCTAAGGTGAAGGTTGTATTTATGCTATATGAATTTGTATGTAACAGTAAGTTGCATATGCAAGCTTTTAATATCGAGAATTATTATATAATACAATATATTTTTTTATTAATGAAGAAAAACATTTTTATCATTAAATGAATATAAATTGATATAAAAATACATGTAAAAATATAAAAACATATTCATTTGATAGTGATGGATCCATCTAGACCATCATCATCGCTTCACATGGCCCAGGGGCACGACCGTGTGACTAGCGACAGGTTGTGGGTTCGATTCCGATTCCTCTATGAAATTAAATATTTAATATTTTCATTGCAATGCCTACAGAAAAAGTGTGAAGCGGAATGTCTTAACACTATTCTCTCTCTACCTACCCTGCTACATACGGGATAGAGCGTGAAGCTGAAAAAAAAACCATTAATTTATTACAAAATAATTTAAACGTTTCAACATATTAAAAATAATAATATAATATTCGTTTATATAATATTGTTCATATGAAGCCGGCGCCATTTGAAAGCGATCAGATCATTACCACCCGTGGTGGTACACGGCGTGGTGACAACTGCGCCGAAACATCGCCCTGCCTTTTGTGGACCGCCGATCTTATACTAGTTTAAATTGATGCTTTTTGTTTTTTTTTGTTTGTGTATCCCGCACTTAGTGGCGAACGTAGGCAAAAGGAACCTGGGAACCTAATGTCAGGACTTGCAGTCACTCTCTCTATCCTGGAGACATTGCATAAAATTAAAAAATATAGCGCGGCAGGTATCGAACCCACAAAAATCACGTCAACAGATGTTATCACTGAGCCATGACCACGTTAAATATCCTATGTAAGTATTCTCTATTATTTTACATAATAAGTGAACAAAAAACAACATAAAGTATATATTTTATTCTATATTTCCAATATGGGGAAAATTTCAACTTACAATCTCTTGTATTGTAGGTATACTTATTTAAACAATCCATCCGTCAAAATTATGCTTGTTTATATTTATTTGAGTAAAATATTTAAAAATAATATCTATATTAATATTGCCTCTATGCCATGCCTATTTTTATTTAAATTTGTTTTTTTTTTCTTTTTTACGGAAAATATAATGCCAACGATTCCTAAAACACCTGATACCAAGTGACCACCTTGCACAACCCCATGCAACACCAGAGAGATTCATACTAAATACAGAAGATGGGTTTAACCTAAAAAAATGGTATTTTCTCATCAAAACCCATAAATAAATGAATATAAGGATAATAATATAGTTTGTAACGCAAGTACGTACTTAAGTCTCGCCGACGACAGCTAAGCTCGCTTATCCATGAACTGACACCGTATTTATAACCTTTTGTCACGACACCAATATGTCCCGATAATATACTAACATATGACGTCATTTTCTAACATGGCTTCGGTTGTAGCGGGATGTTAGTTTTTTTCTATTCACGCTGTATCCTGCAGATAGTAGGGTAGACAACTAGTGTTAAGACACTAGTGGGTGTACCTAGTTTTCACAGATTTTTTTGAGACATTGAAAATATTGAATAATTAATTTCTTTGAGTGGAAATTGAACCCACAACCGTCGCGTGTATTTTTTCTGTGATTCTGTACCAATATATATTATATATTATTGTCTGACTGTAAGCACGACGTTTGTAGCTTTGATTCCCACTCTGAGTAAGAAATTATTTTCATGTCTCTGATAAAAAGACAAAGCGCTGCGTTAAGTTCCGCTATTCAACACCTAAAAAAAGGAAACAATATTTTTTTAAATAAAAAAAAACACCTTACGATAATATCTGTCTCCTTAGGTATAGCATGAGGATACAAGCGAAACCGCACGTAGAGCCCTATATATAGCAATGACGAATTATTTGGCTGTCAAAAGACATTTTTAATCTCCGAACCGCTAACCCCAATACCAGCTCGCAGTGGGTAGCCCCTGGGTAGTCTGAGTAATGCCCCCCAAATAATGAAGGCTTGCTGCGACAGTATGGACACTGTGTTGATTTACTGGGATCATTTAATATTTTATAATGAATTGGTTTCTTTGTGTTTATTTAGGTATATGTAAGTATATTGTTTTTTATTTACATTAAGTGTTTTAAAGTTATTGTATGTAATATTTTTAATTGTAATTTTTTTTTTCAGCTTCACGCTGTACCCCGCAAACAGCAGGGTAGGCAGAGAGAGTTAAGACACTCCGTTCCCCACTTTCCGGCGAATTCTGGAAGCATTGCGTGCTGACCGGCGGAACTCAACGCCGCGCTGTAAATTTATTTTAGTTTGTTTTTGATAATATATCAAAACAAAAAATGTTTGTAATATAAAAAGACACATTTAAATATTACCATGCCTAATATATACCAAATAATAACTGACTCTTGCAATTAGAACCTACGACCATCTCGATTATGCCAAGATGGTGTCTACCATTACTAGGTAAACATTAAAACACTTTGTTCCCTTGTTCCCGCACATATAGTGGAACTCAACGCCGCACACCGTCTACCAGAGTAAGTAAGCACTTTATTGTCTTGATTGCATACACATAACAAATACATTATAATCATTCTTATCTATATACCAGATCAACTAAGTGTCTTAAATTAGTGTCTGACACTATTGATAAGAGAGTAAATTGATATTTAGATAAAAATACAATTGAATTGGCCTGACGTGACGTATCAATTAAATAACACTTTTCTTAATAACTATTAATTGATTGCTTTAAAAGCTCTAAACTGATAGCTGTGTTGTGGTTGATGTCGGTGCTATTAAATGTTGCAAAACAAAAATATGGTAGCTGATTGTAATTAAAATTGAATTGAATTGGTTTTAGTTTTAATGTAGGTGATGTCTCGAAAATTCGGCGGAGAGTGGAGAATGGACTGTCTTCAGTTCTTCACACTAGGTTGCCTTTGCCTATATGGCTTTATGTGGAATTTGGCGTGAAGGTGTTTTCACAGTGATTGCATGATGGTAGTGGATTCGAGTCCAGTTTGATGTAACGTTTATAAATTAAATGTCTTGAAAATTCGGCGGAGATTGGAGTGATTTATGCGGGAAGTCTTTTTACATGACTAACTGAGCCACAGTTGGATGTCCTGCCTACGTGATGGTAATGGATTCGACTCCCGTTTGGTGGAACGTTCATCAATAAAAAACTAAGCACATTTTTTAATAAGGTACGCAACGGTTGACCACTAACGTGTAAAATCTATGTTTAATCTAGGCTGTAGGAAAGTAACAAATAAACACAAACAATCTGGATATTTATTTTTTATTATATATTACTTAAATCATTTTCAATTAATAAAACAAACAAAGACGATTAATAAAAACCACTAAAAATCAATTCTAAACCTATGCCACAACAATATATCATTAGCAAAACTTAATTACGAGCATTTATTAAAATTTGACATTTCTCCAAACCCTCAGCCCCCCAAATAAATCCAGAAGGCATCATCAAAGGACGAATATCCTAAAAGCTATTATAACATTAAATACAATGCGAAACCGACACTACAAAAACATAGCTAATGAAGTCAGAACAACGTTTTATTTCGCTCTAGTAATGTATCACATAATAAATTCTCATCAGTCAAAACGACTCTACCAAAAAACTGTCTCTAGGACGCTATAAAACAATAAACACGTTTTCCATTCAAAAAATCATCTTATTTTAATAGCAATAGAGTTGTTTATGTCGCAGCAAGTGCCGGAATAAGGCAACTTCGGTCAATATACGGCGACTCTATTTTTTTTCCAATTCCATGTTATTCTTTGGCGGCGCATTTATTGGTACCAAATGACACGACAGGTGACGATGTAAGTTTTTTTCTCTCTCTATTTTTTCTCTATTTTTCGTTTAATACAATGGGTAGGGCTGGAGAGAATCGTTATACATTTTATTGCGTGTCAGGTCTGCTATGGTGTTTAGTGATGGGTTGATAGCGGACCAATTTGCTGGGTTTTAGTTTTAAGCACAGATGTTGAGATAAGAAGGTTCTTTTTTGGGTTTTTAATTTTTTTTTCAATATTCATAAAGCTTATAATTGTAAATTTATTAGAAAAAAATATTGAATAAACAAAATATTCGTTTTACATATTTGTTCTATTTCAACTTCTTCCTTCAGTCAACCACTATTGATGGTGGATGTAATTACTTAAATTACCTCTTCTTCTCTCTTCTTTTAACAACCTTTACGAAGCACTCGTAGTCCAGGAGTGTTTATATACAACTTAAGTACTTACAATTTTTTAGCTTTCGAAATTTGATATAAAGATAGATAAGTAATTCCCACTAATATCCTTTTAATAGCAGCGTTGCGTTGGCTTGACCCGCAACGCTTAGGGCACGTTATTTATTACAGTGATTAGTCACTATTGTTTCCATTTGACTGATGTTTCTTCAAATTACCGTGTAAATGCGTGTTTGTCTACTGTATTTTTGTAAAAACGATTTCCTTTTAGTTATTTTAAAGATCCACATCTTATTTATTAGTTTTAGAGAAAGGGATAAACATTTGGTTGATAGTTTATATTATGTTTGTACTGAAATGTATAGATACTGTAATATAGTGCTATTGTAAGCGGGATAACGACAGAACGTTGTGTTAAGACTCTTCGTTCTCCGCTTTCCAATAAATTTTCGAGTTTCGAAATACATCGCCGCGCTTTGCCTAGGCACAAGAGCAAAGGGATGAAAATATTAACATATATTAACATATACCTATGCATTCCTCCGAGTGGAGTCGAACCCACGACCGTCGCGTTCACGGTCAGCACCTGTGCCGCTGGACCACAACTGCTACTGTAGAATAACAATAACTAAAAACTCCGACTATTAAAAATTACGCTTCTATCGACGTAGGTGGTCACAAAACAACAAAAGCATAAAGGGATTTGTATGAAAGTTACCCTAACAAAGAATAAGGGGACAATGGAAATGTCACCACGTTTTTGTAAAACGATTATGCGGTGGCGCTACCACTTTGTGACGGAGAGAGAAATATCTCTCTGTGTAAAAGTCATTTTTTTGCACTATTTTTAAAAAAAATACATTTCGATCTTAAGCTTCGCCGATTTTAAATGACAAAATGACATGGAAAGGTAGATCTTTTGACAATTTGGGGATTGGTTTTGGTGTTTTTTTTTGAAGATTTCTGTTTCATATCTTGTTCTGTTTTTATAATAATTGGTATTACATTGGTCTGTTTGAACATTGAAAACAAGGCCGGCATTTGGTACAGTTGATTGTTCTGTGTTCAAAGGATATGAATATTGATATGAAGTTTATCTTTTCTTTCTTTCGTGCCATTAAACCGAATTATGGAAGCATTACGTGTTGAGCTCCGGAACTCAACGCCGCGCTTGGCTCCGATACCTCGAGTGGGAATCGAAACCATAACCTCTAGTGTTTACAGTGGCACACTTGTGCCTTGCGCCAGGACTGGCATATATCTTTTTTTAATTAATTCATTCTCCGTGTGAGAATCGAACCAACAACCATCGCGATTTTATTTTATATTTAAATGCTATCGCACTGCGCCTTGTAGGTACCTATACAAAAAATGAAATAATTAAAAATGGTAAAAAAAGTTTCTCTTTTTTAACCACGTTCAGTTAGTTAGCCAGTTATAACCAGTTCTAACTGTTTTCGAAATGAAATCGACAATATAGTTTAAGCGTAGTAAGTAAGTAACATAGCAAGTCATGTCATCTTATATTAAAAAAAAAGATTAATTTAATTTGAAACTGTTAAGGAAATAAATAACTATTAGCGAATCCAATAAACTATTATGTTGAAGAACAACAACAACAACAAGAACAACAAAGCTTCACGCTTTATCCCTAGCGGAGAAGTCAGAGAAAACGGAGCACCAGACGCTATGGTCTCTACCAAACCTCTTTCGCGTCAGCAGCGTTTGGGACCGCCACCCAACACGTCATGTCCAAAACGGCGGGAGGTGGAGGACGGAACTACAAAGAGCTACGTGAAATATATTATGTTCATTAAGCAATATTTTAGAAAAATATCCATTGCTCCACGCGATATCTCCAGAAACCAGCAGAAAATGGAGAACGGTGTGACTTAACACTACTCTCTCTCTGTACGGTACATTATATACTGTACACGGTACAACTTAGTCGCGTAGTACAAGAATCTTGCTAAGTTTTATATTGTCTTCTATATCGTTGTAAGGTAGTTTCAAATAAGAATAAATTACTTTGTTTATACGTCTTATGAATATTTCAGTATGAAATTCTTGTAAGGTTACTTTATAAAAAATACATACATATCAAAGAAATACTCGTAAAAATGGACGAATGCCAAAGTCAAGCGGGTTGTTAAATAGAGATGAAACCGAAAAGTATTTTTAATACATACCTATATTGAAGAAAAAAAACTTTCCATCATATTTCCATTTTCTTCTATTTTTATTATTTATTTATTTTTTTATGTCATCTATAGACGCATACTGCTATTTGAAATTGAATTGAATAAAAATATTAAATCGCTTCACGCTGTATCCCGCACACAGCAGGGTAGGCAGAGGGAAACTAGTGTTTAGACACCCCGTTCCCCATTTTCTGCCGAATTATGAAAACATTGCGTGTTGAGTGGCAGAACTGTAGAAACGCTTTGCCTCGACACCAGAGCGAAGAAATGGAAATATAAACGTAAATAAATATTTCACTTCCTCGAGTGGGGATCGAACGTACAACCGTCGTCTTAAAGTCACACCCTTATGCCGCTGCGCCACCACGGCCTCAAATGGAATTGAAGAGCCTAATTCTATTAAAAGAGACCTGGGAGATATATAGCGGCCAGCACTTTAAACATTAATTATTTTCCTGGCCCTATACAGATTAAAAAATATATACATACTTACATAGATTTACTATACGTTAAAAATAAAGTATGTATAAATAACTCTAACATAATCCATTAATCTATAATTACTTTTTATGTGAACAATTAATCTTAATCATAATATGTATGCATTATATTATTATTATAATAAATGTGAAATAAGAATTGCATAACGAAATAGTATGGAATTACATATCTACATATGTAGGTATGTAAACTCATGTCAACTGTCAAGTAAGTACCTATATTAGGTTTAACAAAAACAGAAAATAAATTCTAGGTGCATTTTAAAGCTTCCGCAACGTTACCAAAGCGAGAAAATGCAAATTAAATATTTCATGCAACAAGTGGAAATCGAACCCACAACCATCATATTTACATTCACACACTTATACTCCTTCGCTAGACTCACCTAGCCTCAATCTCTATACGTTCTAGACATATTTAGACAAAACGTATATCACTAACAAAATCAACAATTTCAGCTGAACTAGAATTTGCTGAAACAGTCAACCATTAGACATTAGCGGTAAGTCTACATCATTTGCATAACACTAAAACGTGTGTCCATACCAACCCATCTCATCCCATCCCATACGCATATCAAAACCCTCACAGTCGGGCACAACT
>JAEBDU010013356.1:261662-283381 GCA_016802625.1 Heliconius numata | reverse complement strand
TATAATGTAAAAAAAACACTAACATACTCGAGGCTAATCGTTAAAATTTGTGAGATAGACCAAAAATATGAAATGCAAAAATATTTACAATCGTGCACCAACGACACCCGTGTGCTATTCCATTGGTTTCGGGTGCCACTGGATTGTTCAATATGCTGGCCATGGGTGCGCTATCACATTGCATTTCACTATATATTTACTAAATATTCCTATCACTTTTTTCCGCGAAATTATTTCCATCGGAACAACTTACCTCGGTAACTTTTAGCCCCGCTCTCCCCTACACTATTTGCAAAAATCTCGACTCAAATGTGAGCACGACCTAACAAAATCGAAATTTGAATTTGAAAAGTTAAAAATGGCGCTTTCTAAAATGTTTTTTTTTTTTGGCGTTCCGCTAAAGAGTGCGGCTTCTTAGGGAGCCAGTTATTTCCATAGCCAATTTGGCTTTGGTTTTGTAGAATCGCAGATAATATTAGACTTTAGTGTTCACTTATGATTGTAGCCACAGATGTTTTATTAACAAAGGATAGGCAGTCTGACCATTTAATAGTAGATAATTGCTAATCCCTGCAACAATGAAACGATAGTGTACCTCATTTTAGCTTAGCTCTGGAAGCTTATTATCAAAATTTTGTTTTAGGTTGAATTTTAAGTTCAAAAGCAATAAAATTTTTGTATCTTTTGTTTAAGTATTTTATTGTTTTAAAAAAAAACATAAATAATATTCATTTAAACAAATTAATTTATTTATAACGTTTAAAAATTATCCCTAAATAAAGTGTTGAATTATGTACCTATCTTAATTTTTATGGATACATCTTGTCTCTCGTAATTGGTTGTCTCTTTTATTTTCATAAAAATTTAAATATTGAGGAATATAAAAAAATTACATTTAAAAATATTACTTTTTTTATTTAAAACTTATTTTACTCTGAAACTAGATAACAATACAAAATTCCAAAATAACATTTTAAGATACAACAAAAATTTCAACATAAGAGCCCCTAATAAGGAGCATAAAGCACCATTTTATTTTTTAAAGCATTGTTTTCAGAACGATCACGCGATAGCTGGCCGCGGGGAAGGCGCGAAACAATCGAATTCGCATTCGAATTTTGAATTTGGCCGTCATATCGCACGCGACGCCATGACGACGTGATGTAATTTTATATTTTTTTCCCGTTTTTTATTGTTTGAAGGACATTTATTTTGTAAGTGTTATACCTTGGTAATTTTATATATGAGTAATTTTATATATATATGAAATATTATGCATCTACCTATTATTAAAGAATATATTATCAGCACGAATTTTTTTATATAGGTTTTAGGAGGAAAACAGAGAACCTAGAGCAAGAAGGATCACTATGTTAGCAATGTTACGTAAAATAGATGTGTTATGAAACTACGAGTAAGTAGATCGGTAAATCGAAAATGTCAGAAAACCACCATCAAAACTCACACTTATGGGTCGATAAGGTATCTAATAATTTAATTGATAATCTTCGATGTGTCTCGTTATAATTGCAGAATAAAATTAGGATAAAGTAAACATAATAAACTTAGAAATTGTAAACGGTGGCATTATACAGATTTTCAAGATTCTTCCATTCTTCTTCATTTTAAAAAACTGTGAGAACAATATATCGTGATAGAATATTTCGATATAAAATTCCAGAAATTAATGCAATTTTGAAATGCCTACCGAATTTGAAATATCCAAAGTTTTAATAACAAGATTATACAAAATTGTTACTTTACATTTCCTTTTTTTAACCTGAGGGGTTGAAATAATTTTATTTCGAAAACCACTGTCACAGACTATCATCTTAACGTGCGTGATATATTCGCAAATGGTTTAAAAATCTCAATTTGCTTATCAAGTAGCGCTTTTGGGCAAAATTCGAAGAAAATATTCAAAATACGTAACACAAGTCTAAATAAAATTATTCAAATAATCCGAATTACTCAGGAACGTGCCTATAGCCCTTGACTCACGTGGGAATCTGATGGTGTGATATATTGAAGAGTTTGGTATGGTCCATACCTTTGTGCTCTTATTCATTTCTTAAAAATATGTAGATTTACTTTCTTTTATTTGCAAACAATAAATTTATCAGATAAGAACGAAATCTACTTAGCGAAACGTAAGTTGAAAGAAATAGTTCGAAAATGTGAATGAAACGCCATCGTTATGCTTTTCTATACCCAAGTGGAAGCGATGCCTACGTAAATAAAGTAAGCCTATTTAGTATGTAAAATTTTAGTTACTTAACTAGAGGACTATGTTATACTTATCTACTATAAAAAAAAGTTTTGTTATACAATTTAATAAAAGCTTAATTAATAAGTTAAAAGGTTTAGATATGTCTGTCGAAAGGCACGATCTTTAATACCTTCACGCTGCATCCCGCATGTAGCAGGATAGGTAGATATAAGCCTAGTGTTAAGACACTCCTTACTTTCCACCGAATTTTGGAGGCATTGCATATTGAATGGCGGTACTCAACACCGCGCTTAGCCTCGACTCTAGAGCGAAGAAATGGAAATATAGAATTTTCAGATTAAACAATTCATACAATCTGCACTTGATACAGTTTTTTAGACTTTAGTAAAGAAAAGAAAGTAAGCTCTTATTTTTCGTATTTAAAAGCTTCGTAGTAACGCGACAATTGAACATTGTCGAAGGTTACAAGCGCCATGTTGCGGAGATATGCGCCGCGGCATGATCCCTTGGGGGGCTTCGTGAATTCTTAATAATGGCCATTATACGGTGTTTGTTGAAAAAATTATTATCATTAGGTAAAATTATTGGACCGCTTCATTTATTACAATACAATACCTAACTGTAACTTGCATAATATTTTGTAGGTAAGTAATATTTTATTGTTAATTGCATTAGGTATTTTGTATTGTTAATTTATGGACAGACTTTCAATAAGTATTTTTTTTATATATATATATTTTTTCATTTAAAAAATATACACATTTGTATTTAAATTGTATTAAATTCTGTAGTAGGTACAATGATTTTTTAATTTAAAGCTTTTACGACAACAAAAATATGACGATCGGCATTATCTCTGACTAACTGAAATGGGAATCTAACGAACGAATAATTCTCTATTTCTCTACTTACTTACATATTATTTTCAATAAGAGTTAGGGAAAATCCACTACATATAGAGGCAGACTTACGAAACTTTCATCTTTCCCATTCAAGGTCTTCATGGCCCACTGGCATAGAGTCGGACTCTATGAGTGTAAAGAATGAATCAGGAAAATTATTTGTTTTTCATTTCATGAAAATGACTTCATCAGATTCTCTCCCGACAGTATGTTTGTCGGTAGCTAGTCTATAGTTGAAGCTGATATTTTCATCGTTCTCTCCAATGACAATTGAACTCAGTACCATCAAGAACTCGACTTTGTTTTAGCTCTAAATAATAATAATATACCTAATAATAATAATAAAGCCTTTTATTTTCCTATAAAAATAAAATTCTACACATTTCACAGAATTTACAAAAATAGATAAAGTTTACAGTAAAATTTACTAAATACATATTAAATTGGAAATACAATTTTCACATGTTATTATTTTTTTTCTTTATATAGGTATATATACATGTACTACCCACAAATAATTTAATTACATAAACAACATCTCTCCTCGTATATAATATCTACAATACTTATTACCTTTAAACAAATAGCAAATCTTAATTGAAAACAAAGAAAAATTCACCGACATTTCTAAAAAGTAGGTACGTTTCAACACACATTTACTTTCACAAAATATTTGAAAATTAACAAGCCATTTTAAAAAAAAAGGCCTTTTTCCCCCAATAAAAATATAAATTGCGTGAACAGGGAGCGTGCTGCCCGAAATTTATAAAATTGAGATCAATTTATCTATAGGCACGGGCTACCGATTAAAATCGATATCAAATTGGTTCAAATTTTCCACTCGGCTTCCGTGTGGGAATTTTTGCGTGTATCATACGATTAGTGGGGCTGTTCCAATGTTACGGAGTTACAAGGTTGCCATCGAAGCTGACTCTCATTTAGTAATCAATGAAATATTTAAATAATGTTTTTTAGCTTTTGTATCCCGCACACAGAGGGATTCTAGTGTTAGGACATTCCGTTTCCCATTTTCCGTTGAATTCTGGAGGTATTGCGTGTTGAGTGGTGGAACTCAATGAGGTGCTTTGCCTCGAGACCAGAGCGAACAAATGGAAATATAAATTTAAATAAATATTTTATCTCCTTGAGTGAAAAAAAGAAAAGGAAAATGTATAGAAATCAAACGGCCAAGCTCTAGAATTAATTACGAAAAAGGCTTCAAATTTGTTTCACACTTCATCAAATATGTCTCCAATCTAACATTGAGATATATTTTATAACTAGCGGACGCGCGCAGCTTCGCCTGCTTATTGCTTAGTGATGAATTCTAATTAACCATAAAACATGTGTTCAATGAAATATTTTTAAGTGTCTCAATTTCAAATTTTATAAAAATCTGTGGCGATTTAAAGATTTTTTCCATACAAAATTTCAACCCCTTATTTGCACCCTTAGGGGGAGAATTCCTTAAAACCGTGAAACACGTGTTCAATTAAATATTTTTAAGAGTCTGAATTTCAAATTTAATAAAAATCAGCGGTGATTAAAAAAAATCGCATACAAACTTTCAACCTCTATATCACCCCTTTAGGGTTAAAATTTTTCAAAATCCCTTCTTAGTGGATGTCCAGATTACGAAAGTAAACATCTGTCCAAATTTCACGTTTCTACGCACAGCGGTTACGGCTGTGCGCGCGTCTTACCTCAGTCAGTGAGGACAAGTCCTTTTATATATATAGATTAATAAATCAATGAGATTTCAACTTGAAACCTGCAAGCTTAATAATTATGATTGAGATTCACTCTATAGCACAAAAAAATAAACTCCTCTTATCGTCTCTACGTTTCAAACAAACCAAATAAGAGGCATTTACTTTCTAATTTAAAATAGATTAGAAAATAAATTAAATAGAATAAAAAAAATATCGTCCATCTCCCTCTACAACGTACTGTTAACGTATTTCCATCTCGTTTCTATGTCGCACGCAGTGACATCCAGTTGACATCGGATTTGTCGCGTCTAACCAATGATAGCGTAGTGCGTTGCTATTGGTTGAAATTGTCATCGAAATTCTTATTGAAATTTTTTTTATAAGTTTTTAAGGATTTTTTTTATTTTTAAATTGAAAAGTTAAGATACTTACGTTAAGTACTATTAACTATATTTTATCTTTCTATGTTTAATAATATAAGTTTGATATTGAATATTTTTTAATTAGTAGATATGATTTTTATTTTTTTTAGCTTTACGCTGTAAACCCCCGCACAAGACAGGCAGGCAGTTACGTAGACGAAAGTTAAAACCTTGGGTTAAGTTAACTTATGTAAAGACAATTCGTTTCCTTTAAGACACCTTTCTCCACTTTTCGCCGAATTCTGGAAGCGTTGCTGGTTGAGTAGCGAAACTCTAGGCTGCGTTTTATCTTGTTACCAAGAAGATAAAAATATTAAACATTTCATTTCCTTAAAAAAGAATCGAACCCATGTATATTAATAATTATTATTGTAAAACTTCTTTTAAAAACTACTTCCAAACAAACAAACAAGTAAGCACCTACCTAAGAGTAGGCAGAGGGAATCCAGTATTAAGAATTAAGTATTAAGTGGTTATCGAGGAAAATGAAAATAAAACCCCCAAATAGGAATCGAACCTACAACCATCGCGTTTACAATCAGAAGCCGTACAGTTAGGCCACAACGATCTCCAAATACACATAGATATAAATAGAAATAAAATTCTAATTCGTAGTGGGCGGGCGTTGTCACCGCGTTACGCGATTGGTCGCAAGTGTCACCGTGTCGCATTGCGTGACATCCGTGGTTGGTCCGGCCACGCCTACCCGGTATAATTTTAAAATTTACATTTGCTAGTGGGTAAACGCTAGTGGTAATTTAGTTGTTTAGGTATACCTAGAAATCCTCAGTTAGGTATAGTTAGTAAATAATTTTAATTATAGTTTAGAAATATATGTATTTAGCTTACAGTATTTAAACGTATAGCTTATACAATCGTTTTATAAGAAAAAAAAATCAGTAAAGAAAAAAATACTGAAAAGACTCAACTGCGAAGAAATTTCACTAAATATCAAATTATTAATAGATTCCCTCATATTACTACCACCCTAAATATACTCCTAAGCTAAGTTCTATAAATACCCTACTCGTAATGCCCTAAACCCGTTTCCCAACCAGCCTAAGCTAGATGACCTAATAACGGGAATTAGCCGAGACATTTGTCACAGTACGGGTGTGTCCAATCAATAATTCCGCGCAAGTCCCGCGCGCGTCACTGCGACACCGAGAAAAACCATCCTAATGTTATACCAACGGATTTGATATACGGAAAATCGTTGTTTTTATATAGAAAATGTTTACGGAATACGGAAATACTCGTATATACGGAAATATTGTAAAAATATGTATAGTAAAACCTATTGCATTTAAAAATGTATATAGCCTATATGACAATTGATGTAGTCATAGGTAAAATAAAAATAAATCAGCTTCACTTTGTATCTCGCACATAAGGGTGGACAGAGGCAACCTAATATTGAGACACTCCGTTCCTCACTCTCCGCTGAATTTTGGAGAGCGAAAAAATTTAAATATAATTTTAAATCAATATTGTATTTCCTCGAGTGGCGATCGAACCCACAACCTTAAGCCTTGCGCCACGACTGACTTCAAGGTAAGTTCTGTTTTTGTTATAGTTGTTACCTATAACAAAAACAGAATTCGAATTTAGGACCAACTATTATTATTCTAGATATTAAATTACATATTAATAGTTATGTGAACTTGTAAAATCAACAACGGTAACTAGTTAATTGATTGAAGGTTAAATTAAATTAATAACAATGATGGACCCCGATTCCTATTTAAGTAAACATTTGTGATTGTATGGGGAATTTGGTAATCTGGTAACTAGGTATATTATGTTTAATATTACTCATAGGTAGGTTAAAGATACCTAATAGGTAGTGTGTTAAGTATATCTGCACAAAATAGCAAAATTGCAATTTTTTATATTAATTCAAGCGTTGACTTCCGCCACTCAACACACAATGCCGTCAGAATTCGGCGGAAAATACAATCGCAAATGTCTTACTAATGAGAACTGAAAGTCTCAACACAAGATTCCCAGGTTCCTCTGCCTGCTCTGCTATGGCAAACTGCGTGAAACTAAAGAAAGAGAAAAATATTTATTCATATAGTGTCCTTTTTCCCAAGTTTATTTACATAACACTAACACAGTATACACTAAAAACGCACAAAAGCTACACAGCCAACCAGCAAGCACTAGGGTAATTACAGGTAACAATACCTCTTCATGAGAATTTCGAATCCAGCATAACTAATTATCTAGGTACCTCAGTAAGTACTTACAGTTGAACTTTGAAGTGGTTAAACAAATTGTCGTAACTCCAGCCAACTCCAATTAGCTAACAAACATTAACTTTGAGAGAACAAGTGCAAAAAAACCACCACTTATTAAAAACCCACGAAAAGTTCTCGCTGAATCGATACTTGAAACTTTACGGACCCACTATGATTTTTCTGACTGAAAATTGAAGTTATAGTAGGTAGGTAGTTCTAGTAGGTAGTTGTAGTAGGTAGGTAGTTCTAGTAGGCAGGTATTTCGTTTTAGTTATAGGTAAGTACCTACCTACAGATATTAATTGGCTTACAAAACTTACTTTGAGGTCAAAATTTTGGTTGTTTCGATATGTTTTTGGTTTCTGTTCTAATAATTAACGTGAAAAGTTTATTATGGAGTAGATGCTTGTCATGATTAATTGTTTTTATATATTTAGGTTCAAATTGCCATAGTTATTTAACTATCGTTAACTATAGCTCATTTAAAGTATTATTATAATAGGAACACCAATACTAGAAAGTTTAATATATATACATACATAATTAGTAAGTACCCGGTGAACTTACGTAACTTACGATGTACGCGTTTCATCTGGTAGTTGTTGTCACAAGGAAAAATGCGGCGTTCAGTTCTGCCAGATACGCAATACCTCCAAAGCATAGTGTCAATGCACTCCGCTCCCTTTGCCTACCCTGCTACATGCAAATAACCGACAGCGAAAAGCTAAAAAAAATTAAAACCGAAAAATTAATAAAAAGATTGATGGCACATTCGTAAAACACACAATTTCACATACCTACACAGTAGGTATATTGTATTGACCTTATAAATACAATATACCTACTGTGTAGGTATATTGTATTTATAAGGTCAATCACCACCGCTATAAAAGCGAACGACCGGCTATAAACTGAAACGTGGATTCACTTGGAAACAAAGGTAGGTGTACTCGAATAAAAATCACATCTACTTTTCTTAACATTTATATGAATAAAACTGAGAAGAAAATATAGAGAAAGGAGAGAACCTTTATGTTTGTACTTGCCTTTTTACTGTTATGTGTACCTACATGAAAACTTAGCTGTATTTTTTATTTTATGGCTAAATGTTAATGTGAGGTCGTTGTGGCGCAGTGGTAGAAGCGTATGTCTGTAAACGCTGTGGTTATGGGGTCGATACTTAGGGGAGGAAAGATATTTTTTAGAAAATTTTTATTCCCTATGTCTGGTAACGAGGCAAAGCGCGGCGTTCAGTTCCGATACTCAATACGCAATTCCTCAACAAATACTTGAGGGAAAGATTTATTTGCATTTCCCGCACCAGCACAGCGCGGCGTTGAGTTCCGCCACTCAACACGCCAGGTCTTGATTTTCATCGGAAAACTGAAATTGGAATATTTTGACACTATCTTCTCTCCGGTGTAATTTAAAACTATTTATAGTTTCATCTTCGCCTCTTGGCAATCTTGCTGCAAAAACATGTGAATAAAAGAATAGGTATATAGATATATTTAAAACAAAATATCAATCAACAAAGATCATAAGTTTTATCATAATAATAAATACCTAAAAGAACTAAATTTATTTAACAAATAAAACCAATAAGTAACACCAAAAGTGAATAAAAAGAAAAGTAGTGTCGTGTCTAAGAACCACAAATCCCAAACCCCCAAGTAACTTCCAAGGGCACAAGGGTGAACTAGCCACTTCACTCGAGCCCGCTTGTTTACCACTCACATTTGCATTCCATTTCATTCCGACTCCCGGACACTTTTATGTCTATTTTTATTGTCGTTTTATTTTTATTGGGCCTAGGGGTTAACTTCGTAAGGGTTGCGTTTGTTTTTTGGGGTTATGAGCTCAGGTTACGAGTGTTGGAATTAGAGAATAAAGATTTTCATTTTCTAAATTGAAACGAGGTAAGTTTTTGTACTTATTAAAAAGAATAAAGTTACAATGTGTCTGTAATCTGTTGGTCTTTTTAGCAACGTTTTTGCTTATTTTGCATGGTATAACTAATGTAAAAACGTCATTAGTTATTCGCCTTTCAACCATATAATATTAACTATTGAGTGCCATGCACTTTGTCTACAGGTTTTTTCATAGGATGTGGGTTCGATTCTGACTCGGGGAAATAAAATAGTTAATATTTTCAAATTTTCACTCTGGTGTAGAGCCAAAACGCAGCGAGTTCCACCACTCAACACGTAAAACCTCTAGAATTCGGCAGAAAGCGGGGAATGGAATGTCTTAATACTGCTATAGAGGCAACTTCCCCCTGCCTATCCTACTACATGTGGAATACAGTGTGAAACTGAAGAAAAAGAAGCAAAGTTTCAAATGTAGACAGGCACTTCAATTTGAATATACGTCTTAATTAAACGAAGGTAAGACCAGAATCTATTACAAAATAACAGTTTTCAACAAGTTAATTCAAGTTTCTAGTTACATTTCCTAATTCGCCTGTCCGTGGTGCGTATCTAACGAGATCCCCGCTGCGAAAGATATCTAAAGATATATCTGAACATATAAGGTTATATCATATAACCTTGCTATTTTAAAATGACATTGGAAGGGTCGGTTAATGGTTAATGCAAGTTATGGAACAAGTGTTCTCTTATTATGTTTGTAATAAGTGTAGTAAGTATTATATTTTAGATTGTTATTGGAATTAATGTCCATTGAATGTAATGCAGGATAGCTGCCAGCTAATGTAATAGATTGTACCATTGATTTTGAAAAGAGCAACTGTTGAGTTTCTTGCCTACTCTTCTCAGCAGAACTGCCTTCCGAACCGGTGGTAGCTTTTTGTTCATATGTTCATTCGACGATTCAAAAGTGCTTATAATAATTGCCTATTTAAATAAAGAATATTTTGAATTTGTTTGTATTTGAATTTAATGTTTTGTCAGTTTGTCTTTTCGTATAATTTTTAAGACTTAATGAGCATATAAACTTAGCTGTACAATTATAATTTTGACATTTAAATAAGTATTAGTTATGCTATTTTAGCGCAGCTAGCACAATGATGGTCTCCTTATAAAAATAAATAAGGTAGAGACGCTTATGTTGCCAATTTGTTTCGATGTAGGTATCTAGTTAAAATTTCATCTGAATGCCAATTATATTATAAGTCATATAAATACTTGAGTAGGCATTAGTACCTATCTACTAGTAATTTAAAAGTTTTAGATAATAAAAAAATTGTTTTATATTAATAAAAATATATAGGTATATAAGTATTTTCTGAGGTGCGACAGATGGTGGGTTCGATACCCACTCGAGGAAATGAACTAACTATTTAATATTTTCATTTCTTAAAGGCAAAGCACAGCATTAAATTCTGCCATTCAATATGCTGTCTCCAGATTGCACTCAAAAAATAAAAAAATCAACGCCATTTAAAACACACAAGTCAAAGCAAAGACGAAAGTTAACTCAAACGTGCAAACACGTAAGTCACTGGCAGGCAAGTCGGGTTTGCGCGGGAACGCTCCCATAAACAACGCCATTAGCGCGGGCGTTACGCGGCAGATTTTAAATTTGGAACGTTTTGCGAATGGCGACCATTCGTCATGTCGCTGAGGCCGCGACACCGCGCCGCCGCTGCGAGCTAGCGAGATTAACGATATTGATACTTTTTTATTATATTATTTTTTGTTGTATTATTCTAGCGTAATATTAAGTTAAAATTAATATGTGAAATAGATGAGGGTTGATAGAATACCCTAGACATAGAAACCAATTATGGTGCAGGGGCGCTAACGTGTGACTGTAAACGCGAGAGATTGTGGGTTTGATTCCTACTTGAGAAAATGAAACGTTTCGTATTTTCATTTCTCCGCTTTCTCTTTTCCAGAATTCCGTGGAAACTGGAAGGCCACACTGCCATTAATGAGTTTCCTTGGTTCCCTCTTCCTAGCCTGCTATATGCGGGATATAGCGTGAGTCTAAAAAAGAGAAAAAAATATAGAATATTAACCTGGTTAAGAAATAAAAGTTAAGAAACAGTAACTAAGCCTAAGACCTCTCTATGCCCAAACAATATAAATTCACATAGGTATATTAGGTAAATAGATATACAATTAAGTCCTTATATATATAGAATATCACCAAATATAAAAAAAACAAAAGAAAAAAACCCAACAATATCAAAACGAACCCACTCCCCTCACATTGACTAATGACGTCAAGTGTCCCGCGCAGCTATCACAGTCACAGTGCGAGCGAAACGGCAAAGCAAATGACTCGCGTAGAATTTAAAGTTTGTGAGCTAACGAGGGAGGACGGTGAGTTATGGGGGAGCTGTCGATGTCGCGATGGGAACTAATAATATGGAAAATGAACAATGGTGATTTAAGTATAGTGGATTAGTATAGACTGTAGTGTAGGTTGTTTTTTTTATCGTCACATGTAGGCTGAGGGAACCTAGTGTTAAGACATTCCGTTCCCAAGTTCCGCTGAATTCTGGAGGCATTGCGTGTTGCGCGACGCTGGCATTGGTGCCAGAGTGAAAATATGAAAATTTTAAATATTTCATTTCCTCGACTGAGAATCGAACCCACAAGCTGTCACGTTGTGTGCCTCAGTGCCATGACTGGCCTCGTAGTATAGGTTATTGATTGTTAGGTATTATTGTTGGTAGTTATTAACGAGGTCAGTCGTTGTGGGTTCGATCCCCACTTGAGACGAAATATTTATTTAAATTTATATTTTCATTTCTTCGCTCTGGTGTCAAGCCAAAGGCGCGGCGTTGAGTTCTGCCACTCAACACGCAATGCCTCTAGAATTCAGCAGAAAATGGGGAACAGAGTGTCTTAATATTAGGTTCCGTCTGCCTACCCTGCTGAGTGCGGGATACAGCGTGAAGCTGATTTATGTATTTTATAGTTATTAATATTTATTTTCTTTTGTTTTGTCATCCTTTCTGTTTATCGTAAGAAAATTAAACACAAACTAAAAAAAACCCATTTCATTAGATGCAACAAAAAAAATACTTCATACATTAAAATTATACTCTACACCATGTTAAAATACATTCCCCAATAAAAAAACCAATAAATCAAAGTACCAACACAACCGAAACCACAAGAAAACTAACCATCAAACTTTATAACCATAAAATAGAAACAGAACACTACGAAAAAGAATGCACAAACACAACAGATTTTATGGTGTTCCTTTCTAACACCAACCGACAACAGTGGTCTGTACTTACTAAATATACGTACCTACGTACGACGCGGGTGGCCCCCGCTAGATCAATTATTACCAATTAGCACGTGGCCAGGAAACTGAGGGTACCTACGATGGGAAGTGGGAACCTCTGGTACCATTGTTGCTTGCACTTCGCACTTTCGCAACGATGCTTAGATAATAAATAACTGAACATGGTTGAGACGAGAAATTTCTGTGTTTAAGTGTCTTAGTCTTAGACCTGTTAGGTTATAATATTGTGACTATTTTAGATTTAGTTCAGGAGAGAATATAATAGATATTTTAGCACGGTGGGAATATGGGAACCTAATGTTAGCTTTCCAAAACACTTTCCATCAAATTCTGGAGGCATTTCGAGTTGATTGGCGTAACTAAACGCTACGCTTTGTCTAGTCACCAGAGCGAAGAAATGAGAATATTAAATAAGTACTACGGTAATTGAACCCACACCGGTCGAATTTACAGTCGCACTCTTGTAGGTACTCATGCACGACGGCCTCATCGGCATCATAATATGGATAATGATAGTTAATCATGTTTATGTGATACACGAAAAAGGTTTATATTAAAAACAAATATATTAAATTATTTAGGTATGTAAAGATAAACTTAAAAAATATATCCTTGCATAAATAATTTATTAAATAGTCAAGATGTCTATCTGCCTCCTAGCTTGAGGTCAAATGATTGCGTGGAATTCTTTATAAGTATTTATTTAATGTACTAATATAATATCAGTTTATATAAGATTCTATAATAAATATTAGATATGAGTTGGATATTATGAGAAGACATTTATTTTTACTTACACTTAGGTTCCCTCTGCATACCATAATGTGTACGGGATAAAGCGTGAAGCTGATTTAATTAGATTTTTATTATGAGTATACAATAAGTATACCGATATAATATAACACAAAAACCTTTAAAAATAAACAAAAACGACTAAAAATTCCTGACTCTCGAACTCATCGCATAACTGTAGGGTCATAAGAGAAGAAGTTACACTAAAAACAAAAACAAAGTACAACTCACCGTACCGCCTCGCCGCTCGAAATACATCGCTAATGAATTTTAATTATGCTTTGGCAACGTCAAATCCACCATAATACCCTGAACTCTACATTCATACGTACATAAAAAAGCTTCACGCTGTATCCCGCATAAAGGAGATTTCAATAGGAACTCAGTGTTAGAACACTCCGTTTCCCACTTTCCGCCGAATTTCTCGAGGTACTGAGCGTTGAGTGGAATTCAACGTGCATTTTACCTTGGTGCCAGAACAAGAAAAGTAAAAATATTTTATTTTCCAGAAAGGGGATCGAATGTACAACCATAGTGTTACATTCACACACTTGTGCCGCTGCGCTACAACGGACTAAACTTAGAGATGTAAGAATTCCTTTCATTGTAAAGTCCACAATATCTGGCCTCGTGTCGCGTTGAGTCACTATGCCCCGAATATGGCATTTCCACGCTAATAGCACTCATTGGCCGCCAATCAGTTTAGCGGCAGACGTTTGCCTAACATATTACCTATACCGTGTGCTAACACGGGCGCCGCCATCTTGGCACGCGTCTAATGGACGCGTTCCAAATTTGATTGCAACCGACTTAGTGACGGCTTTGACAAACAGCTATTCAGCCAAGTAAATTAAAGAAATATTTAAAATTTAAATTAATTATGTTTTTTTTTACTTTTAAATTTGTTTTAGTAAAAATATTCAACAATGGTTAAAATAACTTACAAATAATACCTACTTATTAATATCCATTCATAAATAATTAGTCCAGAATCAATACAGGTTATCGTACATTAAATACCTAATTAAACAACGATTTTGAAGAGTGGACACCTATATCAAATATAACGATGCAAGCCACTAAATAAGCCAAACACTATAGATACTTATATTACAATTTACATAATAAATATCTAGCATAATAAATATACAGCATAAGTACATTTTCAGTTTAGAGCACGAATTTAAATAAGAAGATATAAAAAAAATCGTAAAAATAAATATTGTAGTAATAGCTATAAAGACGTGTCCAAATAGATAATGTTTTCAATAGGTATCCTATATATTTCATGGTATGGTCTCTCATTAATTATAGAGACCGTCGTGGTACAGCGGTACAAGCGTGTGGCTGTGAACGCAATGGTTGTGGGTTCTGTCTCACTCTGGGAAATATGGGGAATCGGGGAAGTATGTAATGGGAACGCAGTGTCTCAACACTAAGTTGCCACGTTCTCTGCCTACCCTGCTATGTTAATTTATATTTTCAGATGCAAATATGCATTTTATGTATTTTGTTACTATAAATTGCGTCAAATTAGCTAGGATAGGATGTTACCAAATTCTCACACCAACTTATCCTTGATTATTTAAAGATTTGAATCTACCTATGTACCGAACAATTAAAGCAATTACAAAAATTACTCACAAAAACCGAGCGGTCGTTTAAATGCCGGATATTAATGAATAATGATTTTTGTGCGTGCTTCAGCCTATACGGCGACGTAAGTACCGTACCTATTACTATTGCGTAATCTAATTGCATCTTTATGTACATGTAATAGATGATAGATTGGCGTGCATCGTTTGACAGCTAGGATACATTACCAAGGTACACACTGTAGTATGAGTGCGAGATAAAAACACACGGTGGCATATTTCAACTGAAATCGTTACAGAAATTAAATATGGTTTTTAAAGTGAGAATCTTATCGCTTATTATTGTTAGTTATAGAGCTTATACAAGGTTCATGAAAGAACTTTTTGTGATTTTTTTAAGTATAAATAACATGGGAAAAAAATACGATTATAGACTACATAAGTACCTACCTAAATATTAATATGAAATGAAAATAATAAATATTTTTATTAAAATATTTTAACAAAAACCTTCATATTTTAGAGTAAAATCCGCAACGTATATTTTTCCATACAACATAAGAACCATTACTAGGTGTCGAATCTAATGACTGTGTCACGAAATATATCATTAGCATACTGATATTTGGTGATCCAGTGGAACGCTTCCGTGAAACTATAAACCTGCAAGAACTACCTGATGGCAGTTATACAAGAACTGCATAAAATATGTCTTATTATGCTCTTATTGCATCTACTCAGTAAAGAAAAAAAATCAGTAGGGTAGGCAGAGAGCACCTAGTGTTAAGACACTCCATTCCCCACTTTCCGCCGAATTTTGCAGGCATTGCGTGTTGAGTGGCGGAACTCAACGCCGCTAAGTACATGAAATAATCTGTGAAAAACGATATTATGTCTGTCCTGATCTGAACAATTAATTTTGGGCTAAAAATCGGGACATCCCACCAAAATTAAAACGTATGACAACTACCTACATACTTAGGTACCTATAGGCAACCTAGCTTACCACGTCTTACAGTATATAAACAAAACATACATTTATATACATATATATAATTAGTTTCGTTATTTATTGATATTTAATGCTAATAAAGCAATAGTGAAGTGTAGGCAGACCCGCTATTTGTCAACAGAAATCGAGATTAATGTATTGATCGTGATTAATGTTTTAATGTTAGTTAAACAGCTTGTTTGCAAGTTTTCGGTATGGTCTTAGCAAAAAAAATAATAAGAAATATCATGTATTGACTTAATGCTTATAATAATAAGCTCTAACCATTGAAAATAATATAATATAAGTTTTATCTTTAATTTACCTTCAAATACATTATCAAAGTTTATATAACTCGTGAAGCTGTCGGTGGGGCAATGGCACAATGGGTGAATGTAAACGCGACGGTTGTGGGTTCGATTTCAACTAGGGGAAATGAGTCCTTGTTCTGGTAAGGAATGGCGTTGCCTTCTGTCAACTAATATGCTACGTCCCAAAAATTTTGAGGGAAGAGGGGAATGGAGTGTCTTAATACTAGGTTCCCTTTGCCTCCCCTGCTATATGCGTGGTAGAGCATGAAAACACAAAAATCTTTATCCTTACTTAGAAATAAGTGGACTTCGAAAATTGCAATTCGACACATATTTATAGGTAGGTTTATAGGTAGGGAATGTAGATGAACATTAAGAGAGGATTTCTCGAAAATGCAACGTAAACGCAAAAAACAGAGACATTTAATTTTACGTCTTCTAGGCGACGACTAGTCTGATCGAGGAACTTTTACTATCACTTTTAGAATATTTCAAGTAACTTTAGTAACCACACAAATTTCCATCAAAACAAACTCTCCTCTCTCTCCTCTCTGACTCGTTCACACCAACAAAAGGAATCCACAACCACATCTGGCTCAAAAAATAAAATCGAAAACATTTATTATACTAAATTACACAAGAACCTCTCTCCAGTTTAATATATCGAAGTAATTATTATAATCCTTTATGCTCGAAACTTGTCAAGTATCCTCCGAGCGGATGTTATCGGGATGAGCGATCAGCTTTTTTCAAAGCGTTATGGGTTCCCGCCCTCCCTACGATTGGCCGATAGCGGGGACGTGCGCAGACGCAGACTGCGACCTTAAAATATTACCTTCCATTGTGTGTTTCAGGTGCTCATTATAAGTTTTGTTGTAGGAATTTAGTTTTTTTGTCTTCACGTTGTTCACGCACATAGCAGGATAGGCAGAGGGAACCTGGGAACCTAGTGTTAAGATACTCCGTTCCCATTAAGACACTAATAATGGTGCAGATATCTATTGTAATGAAATATGTGTTTGTGTGTGACTTACACTGGAGAGTGGAGGATATGAGTGGAGGAATGATAGAGTAGGAAATATATGGATATAGGGTAGTATTATAATAATGATGGGGTAGTAATGCTCAAAATAGTCTGGGGCTCCAACTCATAAATTTTACTTATAAAATATTAAGACTGAAAACCCTAAAAAAGCTGACTTTCATAAACGTTTGGTCAATTTTTATAACTAAATTAAATTATGTTACTCTAAATTTGAAAAATAAATCTTGTAGATTCTTATAAATATACCTATACAAAATATTTAATTTATATGTTACTTTTTCAATAAGCCTGAAGATCACTGTCAGATCCCTTCTCGAAAGTATCCCTAGATATACCCATGGTGAATGGATTTGTCCAAGATATCTCTCTGTTTACCCTAAATCGCAAGAATAACGTAAAGAATTTTTTATTGAGTTTAACTAAGCAAAACATTTAGTACTGTTACATCGCAGGTATAAAAGATGGACTCGAATGATTTTACCAAACGATCGTCATATATCCACGTCAGTGCCATAAAGTCGGCACAAAATTAAAGATAGTAGAAAAACTGCTATCATCATAACAAGCGAAGGTCTCAGTATACCTAATTAGATATATGATTTATGATGCCAAAAATGGCAGCAATTACGAGTGGAGATTAAGACTAACCGTATTTTGGGACTGTAGAGCGACCATGGGGTTTCAGGGTTTGAATCGGTTTTTAGATTTTTTTTTCATACTAAAATTAAATAATTCTGAAGAACTTGGAAATATTGGAGAGTGGTACGCGTTGGTTGTAGGTTCGATCGAGAAAAAAGTTTTTTTATGATAAATACGAAATACTTAAAATTTCTTGTCTAAATTCATAGCATTCCAATGTCAATTAAACAATCTTATAGATTTAAAAATAGAAATTAATATAATAATAAAATATAAATAGGTATGTATACATAATTTTGGTCATCCCACAAAAACTTAAATATCTCGATACGATTACATGAAATGTTCCTCATCATTAATAGTAAGTAATTTCCGTGGCATATGAACCTGCTACTTTATAGCCAGCTCTACCCTCTACCCCATCATTATGGGGCAACCTAAGATGACCCAAACAATTAGTGGAAGGTTGAAGCCAAAAAACGGCGCGTGCCAGGTAGTGGTATAGCACCAAAAATAATCACCAAATGACTGAAAATAGTTATATTATAGTAATAAGTATTGGGTAATATAATTATATAAATAGAGTTTTTTATGGGGTGTTCTTTTCAAATTTACTATTGATAGGGGTTTCGTGGAAGAATAAAAAAATATAATTTGGTATCGTGGCTTATCGTGGAAAAAATACATACGTACCTATCCATACATCAGCCTTTCAAAGTCCACTGCTGGACATAGGCCTCCCCTAATGCTCGCGTCCTTTGAATCCCGCGGATTCCTGCTGTCTTTCGTAGGTAGGTCCACCTGCTTGGAGGGCGGCCTTTACTTCTTTTACCGAGACGTGATCGTCATACCTTTAGGTATTACTAACTCTATTTTTCAAAAGTCCATCTCATAGTTCCAATATTTACAAAATGTTTTCATTTTTCTAATTTAGGTACTTGAATTTTTACACAATATAGCAAACATATTAGAAGTATTATTTGGAATGTATTAACTTAATGGCAAAATCTATATCTATCTATTTTAACTAGACCAGAAAAAGATATCTTCTCATCTTCATTTCACTTTCCACCAGCCTTTACCAGATATCTTGTGCAGCGTGGGGAAGCCCAATATTTTGGATTACAAAACTAAATAAGCTCCTTAATATAAATCTCTCCTTAATAAAATTAGAATCTACTAATATATATATGGGAAGTGTCATATCTTAAGACACGAGAACGACAATTATGGAATATACAACATAAAAATAAATAAATACTTACAAAAGGTAACTAAAATTATAATCAAAACCAGTTTATACTTTCGCTTCGGTTAGACAATAATTATTCCCAAACCAAATTGGAGGTTAAGTTAAGTGAAATTTAGCACATTAATTTAGGTTCCACGCAGCTTGTCTTGTCGGGTTCCGAGCGGGACGTATGTTCAAGGCGGTCGTAACGACCGGACGGTTCCCACGGACCAAGTAGATTAATACGCACGCATGTCAAAGCGTTTACCGCGATTACGTCTCGCGAAATTACACTGTTTCTGATATGTTTCTTTGTTGATATATATATTTTTTCGTTATTATTATTTTCAGTTTCACGCTGTATCCCGCATGTAGCGGGTTAAGCAGAGGGAGCCTAGCCCATCTCCTTTTAAAGGATATTATAAAAACTAACACTTACCTACATATATTCTTTTTTTTCCCAGATGTTTGTCAGTCTTAAAATTTAACACATTTCTTATTTTTTCATAACTTATAGTGTATACTTATATGTAACTATTTTAACAAATATATTTACCTATCAATCTATTTTTGTAAAAAAAGAATAAACAAAATTCATCAACAAAAAAGGACTCTTCCAAAACTCTACATCCTTGTCCAAAAACCCGAAGCAAAGATTTCGGATTTAAGCCACTTATTACCAAAGGACCCAAGACCGGCCCACGACAAGGGAACCTGAGTTAACCCCACCTGTTCAGCAATTACCATCAAGACAAGACAATGCGAACCCGAAATAGCCCTTCAACTTTCACGCTAAATTACGAGCTAAGCTACCCAACGTACTCATTAAGTGAACGAATCTCGAAATGTATCGAGACAAGGTTTGGGCAACGACGATAATGAATGCTTGTTAATGGAAATTATTGTTACTTTTTTAACTTTATTAGTCCTTTTTTATATAAAAACCGTAGTGTTATGTCATTGTAATGGTATAAAGAAATTATAAATCAGTCAACAAAATGGGTTATTGAAGCTTCTCTCCTTTTTGTTTGCCCTAGTACCTGTACCTAATGATATAAATGAATTCAATTCCTTTCATAATTGTCAAAAACTTTTTTATTTTAATCGTCTTTAATATTGTCAACAACCTTTATATTAAAACAAAGTATTATTAGAACAGTTTCTTTAACTTAGATGTTTTCTTAGCTTCACGCTGTAACTGTTTTATATGGCAGGATAGGCAAAGAGAACCCTAGTGTTGAAACACTCCGTTCCCAACTTTTTGGAGAATTCTGGCGGAGTTGCGTGTTGAATCGCGAAACTCAACGCCGCAACTGAAAAAAATATAATTAATTATTTTTTATATAACACTCTATGAACAGGAATAAAAAAAAATTTTTTGTCTAATATTTAAAAATTATAATTATTATATAATTTACTTCAAATTGAACAAGGCCAAAACCACTAGGTACTTACTGACATTACCAAAGCCCGTATGAAGTAAGCCGCGGGCGCCCACTACCAACACGGTTGCCTAATAAGACATTTAACAACAATCCACAACCTACCAACTATCCAAGCAACAGAACAACAAATTTCCACATTCATACAAGCATAAACGTTTTTGATGCGTGAAACTTCCTTTCACAAAGACTTAGCGCCACCTAAAGATTTTCTTTTATAAATAGAAATATCAAGCTTAAAGCTCTATATATAGAGTACCTTTTCGGTATTCAATTTTTGATATGCTGTCCAGCTAAGCAAGCCGGGGGGTCCTCTCGTCATAGCTTGTCATATCTCCCATTGTGCTTAAAAACTTTTTATTGTTCACTGAATATCGTAAAAATATAATTGCATTACAATTGATAATAATTGGTTTAAAGAAAGACGATTATAAATATTTTGTTACTATTCCATTGAAAGGATGAAAGGTGGGTTTGGGTGTGCGATCAAATATGAAATTATGTAAAACTAGCTGCTGATACGCGGGTTTACTCGCTTTAATTTTTTAATTATATTATATCAAAATTATACGAAATGTTTACATAAATAGTCTATGTTTTATTCTGTTACGAGTTGTGTTAAGTTTCATTAAAATCCGTTTAGTACTTTTGCGCTAAAGTGGAAGCCACCCGTCCTCAAAAAAAAAAAAATCTTAAAAAAATATATGTAAAAATATATGGTATATTTTACCTCTACCCTACATCCCTATAACAATATTAACAGCTAGCTATTTAAAATGATATTCCTATTTGCTAACCGATCCGTTCTCCACTTTATACTTGACATGCGTTTATAGAAAAACAGTAACATCTGACTTTTCATATCATCTATACGCATTGAGACAGAGACAGAGAGAGAGAGAGAGAGAGAGAGAGAGAGAGAGAGAGAGAGAGAG
>JAEBDU010013356.1:211966-261262 GCA_016802625.1 Heliconius numata | reverse complement strand
TAACAATATAAAATATTTTATAACAACTGAAAATGTCCATTCTTCTTACAACTTGGAGACTTTATTTATGTGTAATATCTGACTTGGCTAGTTTTCATATGAATTTACAATAGAATCTGAATAGAATAGAATTTGAATACATTTATTTATATTGATGTAAATTAATTTGAATTTACAATAGAAGAGTTTTCATATGAATTTACAATAGAATCTGAATAGAATAGAATTTGAATACATTTAAATGAATAAATTCATATCGATATAAATGAATGTATTCAAATTCTATTCTATTCAGATTCTATTGTAAATTCATATGAAAACTAGCCAAGTCAGATATTACACATAAATAAAGTCTCCAAGTTGTAAGAAGAACGGGCATTTTCAGTTGTTATAAAATATTTTATATTGTTATAAATAAATTTCAGGACTGACCATTGAACTTGGCATACATTTACATCTCACTTCTTTTATCGCTGAAAGCATATGTTTTATTACAGAACTTGGCTTTCATTTTACATTTATGTTTTTGATGGGATTTAATTTACAGTGTATAATACGAAGCGAGGCGGTGCTATCGAGTTGCTGAGTCACGAAGGCTTCTACGTCCTCTGAGGGTCTAGAATAGATTTGAACCTGGTAAAATATATATTAATAATTATTTATTTATTTGAAATAATCAATTTTGTTGTTAAATATTTTTTAACCGACTTTTGTAAGAAAAGGAGGTTTGTAAGAAAAGGAGGTTATCAATTCGACTGTATTTTCTTTCTATTTTTTTTGTGTTTGTTACCTCATAACTTTTGACTGGGTGAACCGATTTTGATAATTTTTTACCCATCACTGAAAATCGTAAAATAAATTATTTTTTAACAAAAAATTAATTTATTGTTAAAATTTATTTTATTTTAGTCTTACAAGTCTTAATTAAATTTAATTAAAAATAAAGAAATTTCACTAACAAGAAAATTATAACTCTATACTCATATGTTTTATTTGTACTATATTATCTAAGTGTTAATTAATATATATACATACGGTTGAGTTCCAAAGATGTGTTTGTTTATTCCATATATGTATGTCACTTGAAGTAACATAATCTTTCAAATATTATAAATTTCAATCTAAGTTTGTTCGTTATGATTTCATGTCAAAACTACTCTACTAATTATCGTGAAACTTTTCACATATTCTTCAAGGACAAACATAATATACTTTTTATTAAAGCACTTGAAGCAAAGCACGGCGTTGAGTTTTGCCACTCAACACGCAATGCCTCCATAATTCCGCGGAAAGTGGAGAACAGAGTGTCTTAACGCTATGTTCCCGTTGCGGATGGGTTCGGGATACAGCGTAAAGCTGATTTTTAGTATAGCTAATAAAGTCAATAAAAATTTCAAACAAATCGACTCTACGTATTTTAAATACCTTTAAATACAAAAGTAATTGTCGCGACTACAACAACTTATCTGTGCAAATAAAAAAAAATGTGAACAGATCGTGTTAACACGCACACAGTGTTCTAGGGATTCGTGAAAGTAGAGTTAAGAAATGATTTTTAATAGATATAAGTTAAATTTTTAATGAATCTAGATAGAAATTTATAAGGATTTCATTTTTATTAATACTAAACGACAAATATATTATTTACTTGGAATTTAAAAATATTTTTGTATTTTACTTCGTTCGTAGGAAGAAAAGATAAAATTTCTAATTCTAATTTTTCGTATAGGTGTTATATATGGCGCGTTGACACAATAGTGATGACAATTCGCATTAATACAGAAATATGCCACATACCATATGCCATATGCCACATATTGAGGTCGTTGTGGCGCAGCGGCACTAGGGTGTGACTGTAACGCGACGATTGTGGGTTCGATTCCCAAATGAATCGACCAAGTGAAATATTTATTTACGTTTATATTTTCATTTCTTCGGAGTGTCTTAACACGAGGCTACAGGTTGAAATCTCTAGATAGTGCTACTAAGCTATCTATGTCTAACCCATAAAATTCTATATATGTATAGTATTAGATACATAAAAAAAATACAATTCTTATAGTAAATTTCAATATAATTTCAATAAAAACACATTTTTCACACACATATACCAACGAGACATTACCCACCATATCTTATCGATCGATTGTTCAACATCGCGTGCCGCGGTCCTATAAAGTATGTAAACGTCCTCCTTATCTCACCCGCTAGTACAGATGCTAGTACGCCAGATAATCGCAAAGGGCTATAGCAGATACGAAACGAAAATACAGCCTTGAGTTAGATTCCAGCTCAAATTTAAATGGAAATGGAGTTTTTAAAGATTTATGATATAAAAGTGAGTGGTAAGAGAGGTAAGTGGACCTCGGTTGACCTTTGAAAACACAGTATCAAAGGTACTGGAAGAAGGTTATGGAAAAAGCATGAGGACACCCCGAAAGACATGTATGAAGAGGTTGATGACAGTGGACGAGGCGAAAGAGGTATGTAGAGACCGTAGCGTTTGGCGCTCCGTTCTCTCTGACTACCCCGCTAGAGATAAAGCGTGAAGTTAAGTTAAGAGTTTTTCATTGAACATATTTGAGTTTCTTTAAACTTTTTAACATATTTGAGTTTCTTTAAACACCTTTGTGTTATTGTGCAATGTTAACTTGAAACGTTTATTAGTAATTGTGAAATTTGTTTAAAGGAGTGTGTTAATGCATTTTAACTTAGTTAAATAATATACAATTGTGTAAGGTCAGTTGTGTAGGGACGTGCGACTGTAATTACGACAGGTAATATGTTCGATTGCTACTCGAGGGTATGTAATTAATATTTAATAATATGTTAATATTTTCATTTCATCTCTCTCAATGGTAAAGCGTGGCGTTAAGTCTCCAGAATTCGGCGGAAAGTGGGGAACAGAAGTGTCTTAACACTAGGTTACCTCGGGCTACCTCGCTGTAAGAGAAAAACGAATAATGTTTCTTAAGAGATATTATACAATGATAAGCAAGAATTTCTTAACTAATTTGGCTAGCAAAACGTTAATGGTACCATACAAATATTACCTATGCAGAATAGGTAAGTTCGCGTGGTTCACAGTAATCCCATACAGCCAGTTCATTGTGATACGGCTGGGCGTGCCAAACATTTTTCAAACATTAGCAAGCCTTTGAAAAGCTTTTTTCAAGTAAATTTATTCAATTCGGTTTGCTTAAACACATAAATATTAAAAGTTTTTAAAAGTACAGAACTTTAAAATAGGTATATGTGACTTTAAAATACCTAGAAAAAATCAAAATATCGTTGGAATTGATAAGTAATAGATATTAGTTATTCAGTTAGTTGCCTAATTGAACACATTTTGGGAAACAAACGCTTTAAGGGATGTTAATATTAACGTAAAAATTAAAAAAATACAGATATGTATTTAACTAAAAGAAAACCATTATAATTTTCTCCTCATTAACTATTTAGCTTCACACTACCTACATTCCGCATATAGTAGAGAAAGCGAATCTAGTGATACGAAGGACACTAAATTCTCCTTTTCCATCTAACGTTCGAAACATTGCGTGTTGAATGGCGGGATTCATCGCTTTATTATATTAACAGAGAGGGAAAATAAAAATAATTAATTTTTCATATGGAAATCGAATCCGTAACCATCGTGTTTACATTCAGACGCTATTAAGGTCATATTTTACCAACACGGTGTTTGCATCGTCAATTTTTCATTTGGTAACGTTAGTAGGCGACGGTCGCGCGCAAATTGAAAGCCTCGTGACCGCCCTGTCGAGGCCCACTGCGTATAACGTATAAAATTAGCTGGGAATTTTTATTATACAGGGTGGAATTGTCAGCGCCACTTTAAATGAAACCACAGTTTTAACTACTCTATAAAAGCCTAATATAATTCGGAAAAAAAAAATTCTCAAAAATGAAAATGTTTTTTTTTTCAAACAAAATAAATAATAAAATTAACGTTTTAAAATAAAACGCCATTTGTAAAGTATAACATAGGCACGCACACACTTACCTGTCAAAGCGGCAACGTCGCATACGTATGTGTGCGTGACACGAAATACAGGTATGGATAAAAATCGTGAAATGAAAAAAAAATCCTACGTCCAAACCGTTGAGGTACCTTGATTATTTTTTTAAATTCTGGGTTTGAAATATTTTACCCTCTATGCAGTTTCAGTAAAAGAAGCGCTGCCTTTTCCACCCTGTATAGTACTACTAGTGGACCCGAACGCGGCTACGCCCGCTTGAACTAAACGAATATTTATTAAATATATTTATGACATTATTTTCAGTTTTCAATAGAGAGATGCGTTAAGCAGGCTCATTTTGGGTGATGTTTTCTAACAACAAACTTTGCAAATCGTTGCTTAGCAACGGTCGTTTAGCGACGGTTGTTAATAACATGGCGGAATAAATTGCATGTCAAATTAATAAGTATTTTAATATATTAAGAAGACAGCCGACGACCTTAAGAAGACAGCGGGAATCCGCTGGATTCAATGGCCGCAAGGCCAGACGGAATGGCGAGAATTAGGGGAGGCCTATGTCCAGCAGTGGACGTTGAAAGGCTGATGGGTACATGGATGATGATGGTTGATGTAGGTTTTCTAGCAACGCTAAGTGGAAGTACCTATCTAGTTTTGAAATGCTAATAAAAAAAAAATAAAAAGTTAATTTTTATCAGCAGAGGGAGCCTAGTGTTAAGATACCCACTGCGCTTCCACTTGTCACCAGATTCTGGAAGAATTACGTGTTGGGTGCGGAATTCAACGCCGCGCTTTTCCTCGACACCAGAGCAAATTGCGAAGCTTCATATTATAATTTAACGACGACGACGACCTACCTAGTATATAAAAATATATATTTATATCACATATTGTTTTCAAATTACTTATAGAACAATGTGACTATAATTAAATTTAAGACAAATTTAAATTACCTTTTCTCTATAGGTTGTTTATTTCATATAAGCACTAGCGGCGTTAGGGTAGGGCGAGCCTGGGCGACCGCCCAGGGGCGCCGGATAAAAAGGGCGCCGTAGACGCCCGTTTAGGGCGCTTTGCGCAAAGATGTCTTAAAATGGTCTAAGATTTAAAAAAAAAACAAAGTCACCGTCGTCTTTGATATCTAAAAAAAAAACGAAGTCTTTTTTTTTTTAAATACATGGTTATTTCGTTGTACTCATTCCCTGTTTTGTATATTATTGAAATGTAGTTAGGGGGCGCCGAAAAAATTTCGCCCAGGGCGCCGGTAGTGCTAAAACCGGCCCTGCATATAAGTATATAAAAAACTACTACTAGATAACATTACAAGCCTTTTCTCCTAAGAGAAAGCATGTTCCAAATAAGCTGAACCAACAATTATAAATTTCCACAGATCCACGACTTCGTTTCACCCTTCTGTCGCTCCCGTCACCCACAAGCTTACCTCCACGAAATAATTTCATTAAGCAACAGCAGATGCCATAGCTGTGCTTCCTACAGGTTGATAGGTTGACAGGTTCCGTTTGCAAACTTTACTGAACCACCAGCAAATGTACGGAAAACAACTCTTAGTACTGAGGTTAAAGGAAGTATAGAGTGTATATCTATATATATAAAATCGAAAGGTCACTCACTCAACACGAAATCTCAGAAACTACATGTGCTAGGAATCTCAAATTTTGCATAGGAGTTATTTATAGGACGTAGGTGCTCGCTAAGACGGGAATTTGCAATATTCGACTTCTAAGGGGTTGTTTTTGGAGTTGAAAGTTTGTATGAAACTTCGTTACTACAAATGCTAGGAGTCTCAAATTTTGCATGAACGTCACTTATAGGACGTAGGTACTCATGGAGACAGAAATTAATAATAACGTATTTCACGCAGGCGAAGCCGCGGGCGGGCCGCTAGTTACATATAAGTATTTGTGAAGATAAGATGAAGGTCGAAAGTGAACCACTGTTGAGAAGTCAGATCACGATTTTGTTGAATTTGATTTAATCGTGTTGGTGGGATGACAAGGTCGCTAAATCTACAGCTACTTCATGTTTATAATATGTGATCATTTTAGGGTTCCGTATTTCAAAATTAAAAAACGGAACCATTATGGAATCACTTTTTTGCCTATCGGTCCGTTAGTTAGTTTAGTCGCAGAGTGAAGAAATAAAAATATTTAGGTACATATTCCATCTACTTAACTGGGAATCGAACTCACAACTTGTCGCTTTTACAATAACATATTTCTGAAAAAAACTAATAATTAAAAAAAAAAAAAATTTAACCACATATAGCCCTACACAAAATTACATAAGCCAATAAATAATTGCTCGCAATTCTCCACATTCTTTTATCGTGAATAGTTTACAAAAGCAATTTAGTAATTAAAAGACAAAGCGTACGTTAATAAGTACCGTTTTCACTGTAGTTGTAACTTGTACCTACATTGGTGTAGTATAATATATTACTACTATAGTATACTATAGTAGGTATAGTAACGTGACCATATTTCGATTGACTCAAAACGGGAAATTTTTTAGAGAATTATTTTCGATTTTTTAGGACAATTTTAATTTATCTTGACGTCTAATGGTGCTTTTATTTTTTAGGTATAATTAACACTTTAATAAATAATTGAATACTTCCGTTTATTGAAACTTACTGTACACGGAGAAATTTGTTTCGACCGACCAAATTTCTACGCCATTCCGAAAACACGGGACATTTGTACGTCCCGGTCGCGTGTTCCGGGACACCGGGACAGTCCCATTCAGAACGGCACGTCTGGTCACGTCAAGTATAGGTAGGTACTATAGGTAGTGTAGTAGTGTTCGTTATTACCGCCGTCGTGACCCGCCAGCCGGCTGCCGATGCCGGATTGCGATGCCCTTTTTAATTCGCACAATAACGCACCGTGCGTTGTGGACGCGAGCCGTTCATACGGGGTTGTTTCTTATATTTCATTTTTCTTTGCTATAGAAGAAAAAAGATAATATTTTTGGTTTTTTGATACTTGGTACCTAAACCTAAACAACGGTGATTCATTTCTATTTTTGTTATTTTTTTCTTATTTTTATTCTTACGATTATCAACATTCTTCTCTTCTTTCTCGGACGTCATTCAGGTTTCATTTTGAATAAACGAAGGTGAGTACTTAATTCAAATTTTAACGTGAAAAACGTAAAATTTAGTAACAGAACTTAGAAGAAACGCATTTGCCTATAGCTACAATTTAGTGCTTCAAAGTTACTAGCATTGCTTTAATAAAAAGTCGGTTAAAAAAGGCACAGATCTGTCATTTTAACTGATATAATAATAACAATAACAAATTTCCAACACCACAGATTAAACAGAGAAAATCCACCATAAAATATCCACTTTCCGTGAAAATAATTAACCCCGACTAGGATTCGAAGCTACAACCATCTCGTTTTACAGCCCCAAGCTGAACTATAAGACCATTATTATTAGATAAGTATACTAATAAATAGAATATCATCAGCAAGGAATGACGCAGTGAGAACCGACTCGCGTCCAACAGTAAGAGATGCGATGGGCCCCGCCCTCCTTCAGCCTGACATTAGAGGACCGTCCGTAGTACTTACGTATTATGTATTCTGTACTCTTTACTCTCCTCTTTTTATCTCCTCTTTGCCTTTATTAAACGCACGCGATGTCTTGAGAAATGGGAATTTTAATTTATGTGTGGGAATGTACTTAGATGAATTGTAACGATTTTTAATTTTAAAGTTGGTTCGCTTGTTAGATAGATTTGTTTTATAATTGGTTAATGATTGTCTGTTTCTTCGCCATTGCGTGTTGAGTGGCGGAACTCAACGCCACGCTTTGCCTTGACATTAGTGCGGAGAAATGAAAATATAAATTTTAAATAAATATTACATTTCCTCGAATGGGGATTAAACCCACAACCAGTCACTTTTGCAGTCACACTTTGTGCCCCTGCGCCCCTTTTGGCCTCAAAGTAGGAAACGGAGTGTCTTATCACTAGCCGGCCGGTCATGGCGCTGGGGCACAAGCGTGCGATTGTAAGCGTGATAGATTGTGGATTCGACTCGTGCCCGAGAAAATGAAATATTTAATATTGTCATTTCTTTACAAACAGAACTCTACATACAGAATACTGCGTGAAACTGAAAAAAAGGAAAAAATAGTTATAGTTTAATAAAAAGTAACTGAAAACAAGGTGGCTCCTTAAAAATCGGATCGCTGTTCCAGACAACACACTTCACTTTTAATTAACTCACACATAGGTACACAAAAAAATAATTAAAGCGATACCTAGGTTACATTATAAACCTACACCTAAAAAGGGAAGTATGTGCTTACCTAATGTCTGGCAACACTACGTCTACCTTACGTTATAATTAAGAAACGAGACTGACATCCAGACATGGGGTTTATTATGGGGCTTGTCACACAAATATTAAACGCAGGATGGATAAATAAAAATATTTACCTTTAGGTAAATATTTTTGGAATTTTAGGAATACCTCCAGAATTCAGCGGAAAGTGGGGAACGAAGTGTCTTAACACGCGGTTCCCAGAGGGAACTGCCTACCCTGATATGTGCGAGATGTACCTAGCGTAAAGCTGAAATAAGAAATTCCCTTAAAAGAAACAGATCAATCTCGCTATGGTCGACTAATCTTCTAAACTAAAATATATTTTTCTTTTTATATATTTGTATTCGACAAACAGCAAGATAGACAAAGGGAACCTAGTGTTAAGACACTCCGTTCTCCGTTTTCCGCCGAATTGAAGAGAAATTGCGTGTGGCGTTGAATGGAAATATAGAATATTTCATTTCCTTGAGTGGACATCGAACCCACATCCTTACACTTTGCACCCCTGCGCCATGACTAGCCTTATTTATCATACAAATGTCATCTCAAATAGATATTAGATATCGTCGCGGGCGGTACAAGAACTTCTTATAAAACAGCATCAGTTCAAATAACACAATCACGATTTCTTTCAAACAATAAAACACTATTTAATGTTTACTTGCGACTTGTAGGGTACCTATAGGGTACCTAGCATCTAGCACTGAACGACTGTGGACAATCAGCACGATACTTCACGCCATCTACTTTAATTCACGCCTTTGCTAGGATTCCGTTGTCGTTTATACTCTTAAGGAATTGCTAAAAATTATTAAGATATAGATACTTACATATATTAAATTGTAAGTGATAGCTGTCTGTACGTGTAAGATATGTGAGAAAATCAGTTGTTGTAAGCATTTATCATTGCAGTAGAATCCAAAAATATTCGTTGGTTTTTTAACGGGTCAACCGATTTAAGTGCAGTTTTGCTTTTGGATTTTGTCAAAAATTGTGCTCCTAGATTTGATCTCGCGTCTCTTGGAAACCTTCGAAACGTCTGACCAACTACGCCATACGTTCTCATCGGGCTACATCGAAATTCATTCGGTCATGGCAGATCTTAGCACCAGATTACCAATCCCACCAGTCGCTTCTAAACCATAAGTCAAAATCAAAAAATAACCTATATATTATTATACAGAACCCAACAACTAAATATTAGTAAATAGTTAAACATCTTTTGTTTTTAATTTTATCAGCGCAATGGTGCAGTCGTGACTGGTCTCGTCCGGGAGCGTCGTTCCACTAGTTGCGAAGTGTCTTCGGAAACAGATACAAAAGATTGTTTCCATGCAATTTTATTACTTTAATAACTTTTACCGCTGCTTTGTGCTCTATTTTGTTAATATTTGTAATTTTCTACGAGATAATTGAATGGAAATTCGAGAAAATAGTAAGTTTTTTCGTTAGTCCAAGCTTAATAGTTTCGTTAGTTACCCAGCCAAAAAAATTAAAAATATTTCTTTGTTTCAGTATCAAATATATAAGATCAAATATCGAGTAAATAATATGATTTAAAATTTAATTGTCTTGTTTGTGCAGATAGATTATTAAATTTTATTTATACGTATAAGTATAAAGGATATAGATATAGAACTTCTCCATTTTTCTAAGCTAAATGCGACCTTAGATTCTAACTAGCCCCTAAAGTATAAAAATAAAAATATAAATAAAACCCAAACATACATTTATTCCTTTATTTTACAAGCTTTCTTATGTTTCAATATTTCAACAGGCGTTAAATACAGGGTGTTGTTACAAATATCACACTTATATTCTTTAGAATTAGGTTTCATAATCGGAACTTCTTTTTTCTCTTCTCTCTTCTCGATTGTTCTAGAAGAACAAGTAAAGTACTTATGTTGTAACTTTTCTAGAGGTGACAGACAAACTGACATATCACATTTTTCGCATTTCCATGGAATATTATAGGATTCTTGATAGCTATTATAGCTCCATTCTGTATCTACTACACTATAAAACACACAAAAATATAAAATTATTAATAAATTTATCGTTTGTACTTGCTAAATGCATTTTTTTAAATTATATCCAGATAAAAATCTTTTAGTTCTGTACCATATATTATTTTAGGCACTGGGAACATAGTGTTAAGACACTCGGAACTCCACTTTCTGTCGATTTTTCGAGAAATTGCGTAAATAATGCTGCTGAAATTGAACTGACAACCATCGCCTTATATATAACGTGATATCTTATAATACTTACCAATTATAAACTATATTGTCCGTCACATAAACACCACCTTTCTTCTCATTCGCACGGCATTCCAGACCTTCCTCAAAGGGATTAGGGTCTATATTGGGGTGGTCACTTGGCCCCATATACAAGACTTTAAGGTCACCAGGCAATAACCTTTTAATAGTATAACTTATATCAATATTAATAAACGAAGATATATCGTTTGATAATTCATATTGGATTTCGTCATAAGTATTTTTGTGTTTTTTGAGTTCATTTTCTACTGATTTGTTTGGATTTGCGTCTGGAATGGAAATGTTTTTTATTAGTTTTATGTAATGGCGCATATTTAAGCTCAAAAAAATTTTAAGCATTTTTAATCAAATAAAATAATTTTTTTATTATAAAATAAACCTTAAATTATTTTTTTGCTTTTACTATTTGATATTTCAATTAAATTTCTAAATTATTCGTAATTATTTAGCAACAATCTAAAAGTTAAATAAATATACCAAATATAATGTCATTAATAAATATTATTCTGATTTTTCTTAGTATAGTCATCTAGTTTCTAATCCCATATATTTAATTTAAATTTCATGTAGGTAAAAATTATATGTCCTAATACAACAAAACAAAACTAAACTGATCTACTGATCCTAAAAAAATCATAAAACCAAATTTGCGCATTCATCTATAGATAACTTCAGGGCTAACTTCTATAGATTTTTTTAATATATGGCGTTTTAAAAAACGACGGTACCAGCTAATCTCCTATTGATAAGGGCGTCCCAACGCTGACGTAGTTTAGTCGCCTTCATTAGTAGGTTCAATCCACTTTCAGGGTAAGGGAATTCTAACAACAGCCACGAATCACAAACCAATCTGCAAAATAATAATATTCAAATATCTTTTTTTCAAACATGTTTGTCTCAGTTATGTTAAACTCAAAATGAAAGTAGCCTAACTGCAACATTTACATTATTTCATTAAATTTTCAATATTTTCATTACAATTGACGATGATTTGATGAGTGAATGATAAATATGTATTAAACAAAATCAGTATATACAGAATGTTTAATTAAGTTTATTTCTAAAATAAAATTTTACTATAATACTACTTACAATCTATCCAAAGCCTAACCAATACTAACAATTATTAAAAAATCGATAATTTGAAACAATATAAATAACATTACCTACTAAAACCTATATTAGTGTCTATAGAATGTGCTAGAAGTAATAAAGTTTGAGCTGCCGGCATTCGCATTGAATTCACTATATAAGGTTTCGTTGTTTCCAGAAGCGACCTGGAAATTATAAAAAAGATTTATTTTACAACATGAACTTTTGTCATAAAAGAATGACAAAAGTTTATATTAAATATTAGATTAGATTATATTTTTATTTTAAATCATTATCTATACATCGTCTGTACATGGAAGGTTTCTATTTTCTCTCTTTACTTACCATTAGACCATTATAAGTTAAGTGGCAGAACTCAAAATTCACCATGTCTCCTTACAAGAGTAAGGAAATGAAAATAATTATTTCACCAAAAGGAAATAGAACTCAACACCATTACATTTACAGATAGTCACCATAAAAAAACATACGAAACTAAATATAAATAAGATGCTTACAAATAACACAAAACTTGGTGTTTCGATGACAACGGCAACTTGCTCTTATATCCCAAAGGCAGATCTGTCTGTATATCATCTTCATGCAATTGTAATACTTTTGAATTTCTACCGAAATAGGATGTGGGATGAAGGAAAACGAACGGTTTACTCCAAGTATGATATAATTGGTCGGAAACTGACTGAAATAAGTAAAATATTTGTTATTAGTATGGAATATTAGAGTTACTTTAGAGGCTTTAAAGTGTTGCCAGAATCGAGAATTTAAGAAAAAAAAAAATAATCTCCCTAGTGTGGATTAGAATCTATAGCGTTTTACGTGTGTATGTCAATGATTATGGCAATATTAAAGTAGGATTCGAACAAAATCAATTAACGAAAACAGCATCATAATAATTTAAGAAAACCAGTCAAGCGCGAGTTGTACTCGCCCATCGGGGCGTCCGCACAAATTTCAAGACAACAGGTCAATGGAAACTAATATTGCAGCTATTAATATCAAATATTCAAGTCTATGGTACTTGAATATTCGATATTAACTTTATCTCAATACCTCCACTGTATAGAGTCTTGAAATATGGTTAAAAAATTGATTCTCCGAGGGTTTTTAACTTTTAAGGTATGGAAGCCTAAAAACAATTTGATTTACCTTGCAGTGATTGAATTCATCTGCTACAGCCAGTTGTGGATATAAAGCTCGGCATAACACTAGCTAAAACATAAAGAAAATAATAATGTAAAATATTTAATATAACAAATTTAAAATGTTTCTCATATACCTACTTCAAGTTGTAAAAGTGTTAGTGTAGTTTATATAAATTCTATTAAAAATATTAGAATTGCCAGGCGTTTTAGCGTTAAGCTATATTATATTTTTCAATTTTTTTGTCGCTGGGTTACGCGTTTACGCAGACCAATAATATCTCCAGGTCGTCCATCCAATATCGGACCAGGGCTTCATGAATTAAAATATTATTCTAATTCTCTGAATTCACACATTTTTAAATAATACATCCAATACACTAAAACATATTATATCAGTAAATAAAATACATATATTACTATATCAGTATTTTTTATCAATAACAAACTACTATAATAATTTAAGCCGATACTGAATACAAAATTAGAGCCATTACAATGTAAGACTCCGTGGCGCAACGGTAGCGCGTCTGACTCCAGATCAGAAGGTTGCGTGTTCAAATCACGTCGGGGTCAAACATAGGAATTTTAAAATAGCGTTTTTTGTATTTATTATTATCTATTTTTTTATATTGTTATATAATTTTAAGTAGAAAAAATACAAAAAAATGGTATCTATTATATTATACTAAATTAATAAAATGTATAATGTCATTTTAAAGTTAAAATATTAATTAATTTCATATTAATATTTAAATACGAAGAGAGACAGTCAAATGTCGGGAAATGAAGAAATGTCTCGAAAGAATGATTAGATATATTTCAATTATTTTCTATATCTGGTAAGATACCTAAGGATCAGATATCTTACCAGATATTGATAAGCGGACAGTTTTTTAACACTGCTTTCTATAATTTTATTTAAAAATATTTTTATAATTTTAAAGTTAATGAAACTTCAAGCGTACTGAAGCTATAAGAATGTCCCAAATCAATTAATCATACATTATAAAAAAAAAAAAATCTGCAAAAATTACTAATCTCAATCTAAATTATTATTAGTAAGACATTTAAAATTTACCCAACATATTGTTTTACATTATGTATTATTTTATTAAAAAAAAAGATATACAGATAAAATAAAAAAAGAATTTAACAAACTACCTTCAACATAATAAGGTCCCTTCCACTATTAGTGCTCGATCCGTTAATGAGGGCTCGTATTCGACTCGCATCGTTCGTCATACGGAATTCTATATCACGTATATCGATAGTATTGTCCTCTTTCTCATCTATTATCTCAAAAGTGTCCACTTTGAGACGTTTCTTACGTTTTGATTCTTCAGCCGCTTTGTTTTTGTATTGCCTGAAGTTTTTATCAAAAGGATTTTTAAAAAAAACATATTGTCTCGGTATCATAGGTATACCAGGGTTGGCAGAGGGAACTTAGTGATAAGACACTCCGTTCTCCACGCGCCGCCGGAATTCAACACCGCGTTTGATTTTGTTACCAGATCGAAGAAATAATCATTTATAAATAAAATTTTAAATAACATAATACGGTATATACCTTCTCATATCTTTTAATTGTTTCATTTGACCGTGTCTCATGGAACGTTCTGCTGAAGACATGGTTTCGGGCTCCTGAGTTTCCTTTAGATTATTGTCCTGTAATAAATTAAACAATCATTATTTATTTTTTTTGTATAGCTTTTGGCTGAAGATCCAGCTTTTCATGGAGATGTGAACGTTCCTACTACATACCTACCTAATGTCATGCGTTTTAATTAATACATTATACAATAAATAAAATAAAATGTCAAAAATAACGCAGTGACCCAACGTGCGACCATTAACGCGACGGTTGTGGGTTCAATTTGCATTTGTTTTTTTTTGTTTTTGTTTTGTATTTGTTCTTTGATGACAAGACGCGCTGGATTACGGTTTTGAGTTTCTCCACTCAAGTAACAATCTTCAAAATAACAAGGTGGTGGTGATGAACGGAGTGTCTTAACACTAAGTTCTTTCTGTCTACCCTGCTAAGTGCTATAAATAAACTTATAATATAAAAAAAATAATAAATACTTGTAATAAATTCTTCAATTGAGCAGCAAGTTTAGTCAGTTCGTACAATCGTTGTTCCTCAATACCTCGTCTCTTGCACCACGCTCGACCGCCACCTTTGGATTTCTCTTTCAGCCAGGCACAATATAATGACAGCAGAGTCATAGGATCACCGTGGTCCGATTCATCTGGTTTACGTGAGTTCTGAAAAGAATTTGTTTTGTTTTTTGTTATAAGGAAGCGAAAATATAAGTTATAGATACAGTTTTAAAATTAAAAAATAAAATGATATTATTACATACGCTCATATTTTAAAAATACACAATTATTACTTTGCATTATCCTATTATTGATAACAAAATATTTATATCAAAGTAAATTTACTTCTATAACTAATCTAAAGACTACTGATAATTAAAATTACTCCAAAAATGAAAGCTATTTCCATATCTACGCACTAAACATTAAGGTTTATTTATAAAAAGTGTCAAAAATGCAGCAAAAAAGCCAACGGCACGCGGTGTTCCCAGGCGGTCACCCATCCAAGTACTGACCGCGCCCGACGTTGCTTAACTTCGGTGATCGGACGAGAACCGGTGTGTTCAACGTGGTATGGACGTTGGCGAGGATTCTAACTAATATATGCTTCTATTTCAATATACAATTATATTAGCAAAAAAAAATATGTTTCTAATATTAATATGAAAATAAAATAAATTAGCTACTATAAACAATCTAATACATAAAAAATTAGAATTTAGTAAAATCATTAAGAAAAACAATGGCACAAGAAATATGTGTATTTTTCACATAAATAGTATTGAATTTTAAATGATTACGAATAAAATTATAATAACATAAAATGCAAAGAAAGTTTCTAAAAAATTAAATAAATATTATAAGAATAAATAAACATTGTTATACTAAAAAAAGTATTTTAGAAATAAATTTTAAAATAATTAATACGTTTTGTCGATACTATATCTAAATTAGAGTAAACCCATTGTAAGACTCCGTGGCGCAACGGTAGCGCGTCTGACTCCAGATCAGAAGGTTGCGTGTTCAAATCACGTCGGGGTCAAGAGTTGTGTAGATGTTCCAGTTTTGCATTTTTATTTTATTAATATTTATATCAAAATATTTTTATTTCCATTTAAATTTTAAATTGTAATTAATGTTTTTTTTTTTTCAAACAGCAGTAAAAATAATCTATGTGTTTACAATGACATGTATAAATGTTAGCTTGGTTATAATTATTTTAAATAGGGTTTACCTTTGTCATTTTGTATAGTTCAAAATTCAATAACAATATTGTTGTTTTAAATTTGAAATAAAATTATAATTAAATATATGAAATTTAAATATAAGTAACTACAAGATTGCCGCTGTATGTTTACTTTAATGATTGTAATTTAAAAACCAAATATATTTACTTTACATTCTTTGAAAACAGAACAGAATATATGTTAAAATTTGTTAAATTGTTATGTGTATTGTTCACATTTAGTAAGCTAATGAAAGCAAAATATAAAAAAAATAACAAATTACTTACATTATCTATGTATTATTAAGGAAAAAAATACCAAACTCACTTCCAATTTGAGGTTCCAATGGACTCCAGTAGTAAATATGGACAGGATACCAAGTGCTGCTTAATGAGCCAGCACAGATATAAGTTTATGTGCTGTTACCCACTATTTGAGTTTAAGCTAAACATCTATACTATATAATATAATCTCGTACTCACTTCACACTCGAGGTCCCGATGGGCTCTAGTAGTAAATATGGACCGGATGCCAAGTGCAGCTGTGAGGGCGAGAGCGGAATCCAGTTTATGTGGTGGTAGGCTCGCACTGCCTACCACTAAGGCTTTTGCTAAAGACACTTCCACTGGCAGGTTTGATAATGCTTTACCTAAGGGTGTTAGTTTTTCATTTGATGTTAATGCACCCTGGAAATTAAAAATGTAAAGGTAAAAATATAATTATTTGGATATTTATTACCTGATGTAGAATTTCAAAATTACAAAATTAAAGTGAATAAAAGCTACTAAATTATGAATGTTATAAATATTGATAGAGATTTATTTTTCAGCATCACGCTGTATCCCGCAAACAGCAGGATAGACAGAGAGAACCTAATGTTAAGATTTCTTTGAGTGTAAATCGAACACACAACCAACACGTTCACAGTTAGATTCGATGTATGTCTTTGTGACACTAGGTAAAAACCAATAAGTAACTAATTATAACTTACATGTTGCTTCAATTCCAATAAAGCATCCTCTATAGCATTATCAGGGGGTTTATCTATAAAGGGGAATACCCTGACATCATTCACACCTAAAGAACTCATTAGAAGTAGCAATGAAGCTAAAGGAACCCTAGATACTTCTGGTGTACTGAAAGAATCCATGTCTGCATATTGTTGATCTGAGTAAATACGATAACATACACCGGGACCTGGGTACAAATAAAAAAATGGTGGTGGAAAAACTATAAAATTGCGTTTTCTATAGTTTTCCCACACATAGCAGCCTACCCTCTAAGGAACCTCGGAATTTAGCGTTAAGACACTCCATCCTCATTAATACATTTGAACTGCTCCCAATTTACTGCCCAAATTCTGGTGGTATTGCATGTAAAGTGGCAAAACTCAAAGCAAAAATTGCAAAAATCTAAGAAAATCTTATTTCTGAAAACCCAACATGTCAATTAACAAAAATAATGGTTAATGGTTAACTAAGTGGGGAACGGAGTGTCTTAATATTAGGTTCCCTCTGCCTACCCTGCTATATGCGGAATACAGCGTGATATTTTATTTATTTTTTAAATATAAATAAATACTTAATGTAATATACAACAACGCGTGTTATGTGTTGATTTGTTTTCTTTGTTTACATTTTGTCTCAAGTAGAAATAAATAGGTTATCGTGTATTTCATCAATTTTATTCAAACCAGTGTGGTTTCTTTTTTCAAATAAAGTTATTAAAAACACTTTGTTTAGAACCTGAGACATGACTCACATATATCAAAATTGAAATACTATACCAGTTCTCCCGGCTCTCCCCTTTCTTTGATCAGCACTCGCTTTTGATATCCAAAATTCTTTAAGCCTTTGCATTTTTGTTGACGAATCGTAACTCATTTCTTTTACCTTTAAGCAATAACCGACTATGATAAAAACTATATTAATAGTCGTTTAAGATTTCCAACTTTAGAAAATTTTTAAATATATAATTTCTTGTATAAATGTCAAATATTAAATATGTGAAATAATATAGATAGAGTCCAGTCGTGGTGCAAGGACAGTGTGCCCGTATACGCGACTAGTTCGACACCCACTTGAGAAAATGAAATATTTATTTACATTTCTTCATTATGGTGTTGAGGCAAAGCACGACCTTGAGTTCCTCCACCCAACACGCAATGCCTCCAGAATTCGGCGGAGCGGGATACAACGTGAAGCTAATTTTTTAAATAATATATTTTTATTTTATATACTTTTCCTGAATCCACAACGAATCTAATGCCATCTATTGTCACTGAAGTTTCAGCTATGTTAGTAGACACTATACATTTTCTGACGCCCTCTGGTGGATAATCAAAAACCTGTAAAAAAAATACAGTAATTATTATTAACAACCAATAAACTAGCAAGTTGTTAACGCGGTGATTGTGGGTTCGACAACCTCGTGATGTTGTTTTCATTACCTCATTCCGGTAAACATAGTGCGGTGTCGAGTGTTTTTACACTAAAATCTCTATGTCTACCTTGCATGCGTGTAAATGTCTTTGTGATTTTTCGTTCTGGAGAGTCCAAACACTAGGTTCTTAGGTTCCCTTTGCCTATTATGTTATGTGCATCATGCAAACACAGTGTTAAATAATATATTCCAACCACTACTGTAACACTAACCTTATCTTGTTCTATAAGAGATAAGCCACTGTGCAATGGTAAAACTATCCAAGTTTTAGTTTTCTCCGCATATTGTTGAGCTGCATCACATATTGAGGTTATTTCTTGAACACCCGACATAAATATTAATAAATCACCTCTTTCGTCACCTGGAATTTTATTGTATATTTAATTACGTTATTATTTATCCATAGATAAATTTGGGGGTCGTCGTGGCACAGCTTATCGTTGTGAATGTGACTATTGTGGGTTTGATTTCCACTCGGGGCCAATGAATTGTTATCATTTTTTCGCTCTGGTAACAAGAAAGACGTTGCAATTAAGTCCCGCGACTCGCAATGTGTCCAAAATAGAGCGGAAAGTGGGAAGTATTGTGTTATACATTAAATTCCTTCTGCCTTCCCTGCTATTCAGACAAAAAGATAAAAATTTAAAAAAAATCCAGGTATTTAAATAATAAAAAAATCTGAATAAAAGCACATAATTTCGCTATAACATTATTACTATACAATTCATAAAATAAAAAAAAATCATATCAATAAGTCAACAATATTTTACTTACTAGGATATTTACTATCAATCAACTGCATTATCTGAACATATGGCTGAGGATCAAGTCGATCATCTCTCGATGGTTTATCTTCAATCAATATGGGTTTATAGTTTAAATCAATGGGATATAACCTTCCGGGAACCTATATAGAAGTAACAAGTATACATAAGTTTTTCTTATTTTTACATTATAAAATATTACATTTTTAATAATTATAGCTTTGTTTGTGGGTTCGATCCCCATTCGAAAGAAAGCAACTTAACACCACTGTGTCTCGGGAATTAGGCGAAAAAATTAAAGTTGGAAAAATATATTATAATTATTTTAATAAAACTAATCACAGAAGTTTTTAGTATGAAACAAAACACTTTTACTGGCATTTTGTCTATGCAATGTGTAAAAGACAAACATAACAATATTTGCATAGTCCTAGCACAGCTATATAAAAAAAACGACTAAACATATTATTTTTAACATATGTACCTGTATAACAACAGCTTCTTCTTTGCAAAAGTAATCTTCAAATAATTTTATATTAATAGTTGCAGACATAAGCACTAGTTTAATATCATCTCTTGTATGTATTAGACATTTAAGGATGCCAAGCAAAAAGTCACCCATGAGATGCCTTTCATGTATTTCATCAAGTATTATTACGTCATAGTTTGGTAAATTTTCTGATGACATCTGAAATTATTAATTATTAGCAGAGATAACAAAGTGTCAGACATTTCAGTTTTCTGAACAAATTTGAGCAAGTATGGTAAGTGGTGAAAGTCTTTCCAGCGTATCTAATGAGATAAATATAATTGTGTGAACAAAATCAAAACAACATGTTTACAGTCAGATCTTATGCCACAATGAATACCCCACACATAGCAGAGGGAACCTGGGGACCTAGTTTAGGATACTTAGTTGTCCATTATTACACAGTAACATATTGTTCAAATGGGAAAAATATAATCAAATATAAATAAAATCCTAAAATCAAATCTGGGCACAATTGACTCATTACGAGGACTCTGTCTTTACATAAAAAATACTAATGTAATGCTTAAATACCAAATAAATCATAATAAAAAATATACCTGTCTCAATAATAAACCTTCTGTTATAAAGCATATTTTAGTATCTGCTGTCTTGCTCTTTTCAAATCTTATTTGATATCCAACCTTTGTATCAAACTGTGTTAGCATTTCAAATGCAACACGCTTCGATAAAGAAATACAAGCTATTCTTCTGGGTTGAGTGCAAGCTAAAAATTAAATAAAATATATATTAAAAATAAGTTATAGGATTGTGGCACACTGGCCACTGTTATGTGAGCTTTGGGTTTGAACCATTTGAGGAAATTAACTATTTTCATTTCCTTGCTCTGGTAACTTGACTTTGCTTCCAGAATTTGGCTTAATGTGTGGAATAGAAGTAACTTGATGGGAACCGATCGTTTTTACACTACATTCCCAATTTTCCTCTGCCTACTTCCTAAAAAAAAAACAATATATGTGCAGTAACACTTATAAGAATTACTATTAAAATATTTAAAAAATATGCTTTTGTGTAAAATTATTTCTCCATGAAAATGATTTCCAAATTATATTAATTAAGCCATTACCTATGTTCTGAAATCCAGCAGTGTGCAAATACTGAGGTACTTGTGTTGATTTACCACATCCTGTGTCACCAGCTACAATAACTACTTTTTCATTTTGTACAGCTGATACTATTTCGTGTCTGTAAAATGCAAAAGATAATAATTAGACATAATATTAAGGTAGTAAGGGAAATTAAAGTAGTTATTTGCTACATATATCTTCTGTATAAAAATAATGTAACACACCTGGTAGTCTTATACAGGCATCCCTCGTATAACACGATTAATTTGTACTGTGCTATATCGAAACCGTGTTATACGAAACCAGGTATACCTTACTGTACACTGTGTAGTATCGAGACCTTGTCTTGTGTTATATCGAAACCGTATTATATGAAACTTTGAAATAATATAAATAAAGGCAATGTGTTCCGTGTTATATCAAAACCACATCTTAAGGTGTAAAATTTTATGATAGCTGAAATTTTGTTCCAAATACTATATAAATGAAAAAGGAAGTTACCTTAAAGTTTATATTAAGAAAAATAAATTAAATTCAATTTTAAAAATTTAATAATACAACAAAAAATATATTCAAAGACTAATAATAATAATTACATAGTATAACACAAGTAGAAACAGCTTATTGAACAGAAAAAAAGTTCAAATTTAAAATGCATATTTTTTCACCTTCTTCTTGTACCATATAATATTGAAACCATATATTACAAGTACTGGATACGATGGATGCCTGTATATCACATATCACAATTTTTAACATCATACACTAGCCAAATGTTTCTGAGTAATATTCATTTATTTAAGTCAAAGTAAAAAACAAAATAAATAACAATATTTTTAAATTACCACAAAGATTGGTATTTTACAAATAAAAAGTAAAGTAGTTAATATTTTAAGTAAATTAAAAACAAACCTATATTTAGCAACAGGAAGATCATGTTGAGCTTTCCTCAGTTTTCTTAGTTTCTCAAATTTCTCCTTATTCTTAAAATCTAAATATATTGAAACAATATTTAGAAATACATCAAACATTTTTTTATCCAATTTCTTCCTTTCCCTCTCATCATAAACTGTGTCAATAAATTTCATTTTACTTTTAAAATTAATGCAATGATGCTTAGAAAATATTTTGGGAATTTCTTTTTCTGTAACTGCACCATCTTTGGTTTCTATATCTATAATTGTTTTACCAGCTTTTTTTAATGTGTCCTCATATTTCTTTACAAATATCCAAAAGTCATCTAGACTGTTTATTATAGTATTTGAGTCATTACTGTATGTTATCATTTTATTTAAATCTTTCTTATAGTCTAAAAAACTAAATTCACTACTAGATGTTGTTGATGATGGACTTTGTTTTCTAACTTTATGGCTTTCCGTCAAACTTCTTTCATCAGAACGAGATCTTTTTCTTCTCGAAGATTCATAATAATCTCGAGATTTTCTACTCATATTTTTAACACTTTTGTAACAAACTCCAATTTTAATGCGATTATAACATAAATTCTTATTGAAACATTATTAAAAATGAGACTAACTGAGCCCAAAGTCTAGCTTATATATTTTTAATTAGAAAATAGAATTAACAAGTTTAATAAAAATAATATTATGAATTACGATTTATGACGTTTCAAGTGTAGCCTCCAATACATAAATAAACAAAAATTGACATAACATATGACATTTTTAAATTTGACATAAGTTAAAACCATTGATTGACTGAAACTGAACTATAAGTTCAGAACTGTAGGTTTATTATAAGAAAAACTAATAAATTTACTAAAATAAACCCTAAATTACTAATATAGGAATGGAAAATGCTATTATTTTTATATTATTATTTTATTCATATAGCTAAACAATTGTAAAATAAGCTGAAATACATTAATTAATTATATTTTGTTTCTTAACAAACCTAGCACAAAAAATATATGTCAATAATTGTTATTTTGTAGAAAATAATATAATCGATAGTCTAATGTATATAAAAAAACAATAAGCAAGAAAAGCCGTTTTAAATAATTTATAAATTTAGGAAACTGTAATAAAGTACCTAATGTAATTTTATTAAGAATTGAAATAGCCTACTAATTATTATACTAAACGAAATATTATTTTTATCTATGTAATTATCTATTATATATGTATATAGATATTTTTATTTAATAATGCTTATGTATCTATTTATTTAAACCCAGATATGAATATGAGCACATGTCTATAAAGTGAGAAAGACGATGTTATTTATATGAACGCCCTCTATCGTCGATATTTCGTATTTGTAGTTGTCCGCCATTGCGTTCCGCCATTTTGCTTGATCGGGAGTGAACGTAAATGTATTTCTATTTTCTATGTATTCTAATGTGGCAAATAGTTTAATTTAAAAATTAGTGTTTCAATACACTAATGGCTTGCTTAAATACACTTAAGTTAGAAATAAAGACTTTAGAACAAGTGTTTCCAAAACACCATGAGCGGTTTCAGATAATGTCAGCTAGTGTCGACGAACTGACCTGCAGATTCGTTGGCAAAAATGGAAAGAAATACGAAATCCACGCAAATATCACTGTAAGTAGATTGTTCTATTCTTTAGCTTTTAAGAAATATAAAAATTCCCTACTCAAATTAATGATGGTTCGTATTGATTATCGTTAGTTCGGACAAAGGGTCGTGTTTATGAGGGCAGGGCTGTCAACAAAAGGTTTACGGAAGTGATTATTTTCCTTGTGAAATTGCTGATATCGCGTGTTTAGTCACACGAAAGTGTGAAAACCGCTTCGATTGTTTATTTACGTAAAATAATTGTAAACGTTTTCGCTATGTGCGCAGGTTTTTCATCATAGTATGACGTTTCTTTCTAAATGATTTTACGGGTCCATGACGAATCATCGTATCGATTATTTAAGTTTCAGTGGTCTATTCAGTGTGCGAGACTTTACAGCTACATTTATTGAGGGTAATGTCTGTTTTGCTTAAATAACGGTATAGATGCGCGATTTTAGGACAAAGGCTGTTAGTCATGCTGGCTACCTGCTTTTTGTGGTGCCTGATGTAAAGATTTCAAGTTTAAATTTAAACTTGAAATCGTTAAAGTTTTTTTCTTTTTTTTGATAACAATACAAAATATCTCCAAGAGCATTGTGGTGACAATGTATATTGTTAAAACACCATAGAATAAAAATTTGTGTCATTTTGAAACTTTAAATTCCATTAATAATACTCAAACTTATTTCTACTTGTAAGCAAAAAAAATTTATAATATGGCATATTGTGCCATGTGTGTTATTTACATACTTTTTGTGGTTTCCTATTATTTTTGTGGCCGATACAATATGAAACTAGATACTATTTGTATACAGTAATGACACACCACTCCGCATAATACATATAATGTAAATATCATTAATTAAAAGATATTTTGAGGCTGCCATGGTACGCTGGTACAGCATATGACTAAATATGATGGTGGTGTATCTATTCCTACTCAGGAAACTGATTATATTTAAATTGTTTTCATTTCTTAACTCTGTTAGTCAATAAATTCATATTTTATCTATGATTTAATGCTAAATCAATTTGTAGTATTCATATACAACTTTTGCTAGTAGTATTTCCTGATTTTTATGTTAATCATTAAAAAAAATCAGGTTGCCATTCTAGTCTATAAGTATTATTATATTGACTTAGATTAAGTTTTTTAGTAGTTTGCAATTGTATATTGAATATAAAGTACCTAGTTATAAAAAAAATTAAAACACTAGATTTTTTTTATTATTTTTATCTTTAGCTGGGTATTCAATGGGAATATAGTGTTGAGACACTGCATGCCACTTTCTGCCAAATTTTTGAGATAGAAATCAAACCCACAACAATTGTGGTGGATGCTATCCCACATTAGCACAAAGATTTCATGCAAGGAATATTGATTATAGTAACATAATATATTTGTGGTTAAATAGTTTATTTATTTCTCAAAAGAAATTACATTTCACTTAAAGAGAAATACTGATTTATCTTAAATAAGTACATATTCATCAATCAATGTGAGTGTTGGAATCAGCAAAACATGGTAAAAAGAAAACAATATCAAATATGCAATTAACATAAGTAAGTGAAAGAGAGGGTATATTGAGATAATTTAAACATATTTGACCATGACCATTTACAATGAAGTTAGGTTTACCCACATCTATTTTATTTTTATGAAATGTTCCTTTAATTTTGTTTTAAAATTATAAAATATAATATTTGTTAACTTAATTAATTATTTACTTTTATATAAGAGAATTAAAAGTAAGTTTTAAAATTAGAATATAAAACTGTAAGGAAATATATATTTTTTATAAGGGAATGATTGAGTGTATGCTTGACTACTCTTAACAATATGTCATGAGAAAAACATATTATATTGATTAACAAAGATTCTAGGTATTTAATTTTCTATGTAAATAATGTTTAATATGCTCATGATCCTCTTTATTACACCTGTTTGTCTGGTTATTTGATTATATTATTTATATTTAACATAATATCTTGCTAATACAAATACATATTAATTATAAAGAACGCTTTATCTTTCTCGGCTCTGAATCCCGTCTTGCCCTAACTCTCCGATCCCAAAGTGATAATGTCCTGGAAATACCTTTGTGTCGTACCCGTTGCTACAGTGAGTCATTCACTGTCCAAGCTGCGAAGCTATGGAATACCTTACCGCGAGCTATAAGGCAGTCTAAATCCTTAAATATATTTAAATATAAAGTTAAAAATTACTATCTTAGTATGTAGTATTTTTATATATTTCGACGTAATTGTCATGTATCTATGCACTTTTTCTATTTATTTATTTATTTATTTATTTTTATTATGTATGTGTATTCTATGTAGTTTATGAGATAGTATTTATGCAGGTATATAAATATATATATGTTTGATCGCGCCATGCCCTCTCTTGTAAATTGATTCCTCTAAGATTAGGTTGCCTGGAAGAGATCACTTTTAGTGATAAGGCCGCCATTTCACATTTCTTTTTTTGTACGATTTTTTCTGTTTTGTTAAATATGTTTAATATGGTGTGAAATAAAGAGTTTTTATGTTATGTTTATGTTAATTCCTAGCTATTGTAGTAGTAAACATGTCAACATATCTATTCTACAGTACTCATTGTAAAGCAAGTGGGTCAAGTGAATCTGCTCCTGACATCTTTCTCCCCACATCCAGGCCACTCTTTGTACGCTGCACTGACACTAAAAGAATATAATTGGACAGTACAAGACCTGAGTTTTTAAACCCTCTTGCTCTCTATGGACACTTGGAATATTTTATTTATGTATAATTTTCTTACTTCGCGTCGGATCTCTTAGCGCTGTGTTAATGAAAGGGTGACATGTTATATTCAACTGTTTTGTCTTTGTGAATGTGGAATGAATTTGATTTCTGATGTTTGCTTATGTAAATTAATACTCTAGAGTCATACATCATAATTGACATAATAGTGTTTGCTCTTGTTTAATTTAACTAGTGTATTCATGTATAATTTGAATATTATATTTAGTTATGATATTTTATTATATTTATTTCCCTATAATTATAAGGCAAAGTGCAACGTTGAGTTATGCCAGTCAACATGGAATGGGTGTCAAGTGTCAACCCTAGGTTCCGTGAAGCTGGTAATATGATTTATGTATGATAGAAATATTTAGCAAATTGAACACTCACCTTATGTTTTAATTGTTATTTGATATTGTAAATATAACAATTTTTTTTATCATTGTTTATTATATAAAGACGTAAGCAATAGTCCCTACATTTGTACAGTTGTGCTTACATAAAACTATAATTTATGTACTTTTATTTATTAACATGAAGAAGCCAATTGAAAGTATAGAAGTCCTATACAATTCACATTCTATTTTAAATTATTATTTATCATGAAACAATTATATCTATATAATGCCACTATGCAGTCAAGACTTTTCGACTAACTGGCACAATATTTAATATGATAGTTGTGGGTTCAAACCCATTGCCATCCTATGCAGCAGCATAAGTCCTCTTATCAGTAGTAGTAAATGCTGTAATTCGATACCAATGAGCCAAGCTTAGCCTATTCCTACTATTCTACTTTTGCATATTGGTATCAAATTCTAAATATTTACTAGCGTTGTTAAACAACGGTCCATGACAATCCAAACATGGCCCTGTTTAGGAATTAGAAATGGCATTAGCATATTTTTTTCTTGGTATGTTTCAATATATAGTAGATGCTAATGTTGAAATAATTTTAATTACAAATTTTATATCATGTAGGTATTTGATTTTAAATTTGTAAAATATGTTAATTGAATTGTTAGCGCCGTGTTAAAAAAAAATTGAAAGGTAATTAATATATATAATTTTACTACAACGTATATTTTACGTTAAATACTAAAGAGAAAGAGAGACCAGTCGTGGTGGTGGGGCACAAGCTTGTGACTGTAAACGCGACAGGCTTCAATTTCCACCAGAAGAAATTTAATATTTTTATTCTTTCCTCTGCTCTTGCTCAACGTGTTATGCCACCAGAATTCGGTGGAAAGTGGGGAACAGAAGTGCCTTAATGGTAGAGGAGTGCCTTAACGCTAGGTTCCCTCTGCTATGTGCGGGATATAGAGTAAATCTAAAAAAAATAAATGTACTATAGACAATTATTTTTAAATGGCATCCATTTTTTACAGGAGACGTACCCCAACACGCCTCCAGTGTGGTTCGCTGATAGCGAGGATCCCATTGTAACAAATGCGGTTCAGATCCTCACCAATACACAAGGCAGGGATAATCATGTTATAAATCAGGTAATTTTAATTGTTGATTTTAATTTTTAAAAGAAGTCAGAGCAGAGACCAGTCGTGTAGCTGGGCACAAAGTGTGACTGTAAACGCGACTGGTTGTGGGTTTGATCCCCACTCGAGGAAATTAAATATTTATTTAAATTTATATGTTTATATATTTATATATAAATTAAAGTAAAATATAGAAATACAAGTACATTGCGGGTAATAATATTCCCTAGTTCAGATTGAAAACTGTAATCGTTGTGGTGAATCGTCGAAGCAGAGATCGATATTATGACGTTTTTGAACTCCAATATCTCGATTGCTACGAATCTACGAAACTTTTCCTATTACGTATTAAGTATGGCAAAAACAATAAATTGCATACGTTTCTTTTAATAATTCAGCAAATAGGTTTCTTTCGATGCAAAAATAGAACAAATAGTCTATATTACTTGTAATGGGAAACTGAGGGTTTTAACACTAGGTTCCTTCCGCCTACCTTGCTTTATGCAGGATACGGCGTGATGCTGAAAATATCACTTATTATTTTTTTTACTCTTTTGTATACTCTGTACAATAGCAATAGAAATATGATTTATAATGTATGATTTTTATTTTTACTATTTTCTTTTCCATACAAAAGCTTCAAAGACATTATCGTATTGTAGATTAATAAAAAAAAATTACACATCCGTATCAGGTGGGTATACTGTTGAGGGAGCTGTGCAAACTACATGGTGTTCCCGAACCGCCAGATTTGGACTCGTTGTCACTACCCCTACACCCTGTACCGCAGCTAAGGTGAGTTCAATTTTTAACTAACCTACATGTAAGAAAAGGAGGTTATCATTTCGATTGTATTTTTTTTATTATTTTTGTTACCTCAGAACTTCTGACTTGATGAACCGAATTTGAAGATTCTTTCTTTTTTATTTGAAAGCAAATGGACGAATAATTCAATATCTAGATATTTAAGGGTAGTTTAATGAAAGTTTGGTTAGGTTCTGATTATGGGATCGAGAAATAGGTTCTTTTTTTGTTAAAAATTATAATTATTCTCATAGTATTTATAATAGATTTATACTCATTAATATATGTATTAAGGAACACTCTCATTTAAGGCAGTGACTAATGATTAAGTAAAAGATTTGTATTTTAGTTCTGATAATTGTCATAAATAAAAAATGACAAATGTCTTTTATCTGCATCCAAATATAAATAATATAACATTAAATATTTTATCACATATATATTAAAATACACAAATTTAAATCAATTTACTTTATTATTAATTTTAAATAACTTTAATTAGATAATGTCTAATAAATATTTATTTTCTTAATGCTATTATTATTTACTCACTCGTGGACTTTAAACATTGAAATTAGATACTGTATTTAATTAATAGATACTCAATGCTTTCACTCTATGACGTCATTGTTAAATGAATGGAAGTTCCTTTTTATATGGCACCCCAGAGATCGTTTCAACGAAACGCCCCAATGCATTAGCATATTAGAATTTGAATGCAAATAAATGTAGATTGGTATAATTAAAAATGCCTCTTTTCCTCTAGTTTTTTTTATGATATTAATATGGATAGATACTTACTATAGCACCATAGGCCATGTTGACGTATGTGTATAAATTTGTGAAAATTTTACATATAACATTCTGTTATTAATTAAAAAAATATTTACATAAAGTCAACAGTTGATCGACTACTATTGTTAAGTATTGATTAAATTTATTCTAAAATATCTTACTTCTAAATATGTAATGTCACTTTTAATTGTAATAAATTGACGTTTGAATAAATTACTGTTTTGTCAAGGCGCGATGGGGCAAAGTCTGCCTGTAGAAAGTATAGTTTTAGGATAGTGTTTTCATTTCTCCATATTTTGATAGATAAAAGTACGGCGTTGGGTTACGCCAGTCAATGCGCAATATCGATATATTGGTCGTAAAGTGGGTAGCAGAGTTTCTTAACTTAAATACTAGATTCTGATTCTTGATGAATTCTTTTTGTTTAATAATTTACTGTCTTTATAATAATAAATTTCATAATTAATAGATGATGAAATTTTTTCCATTGTTTCGCTATCATTTTCAAACGATTTCTTATAAATAATTTCACAATGCTGCGTTTTGAGTGCCTAATGTTTATTTATAATATATCGTGCACGCAGAAATGGATGTGTCATTCATAAATTGTGACAACGTTCTTCCTAGAACTGTTTTCGTTTCTTAATATTTTTTTTTCGTTATATTTGATTAAACATGTATTGTTGTCTTATGTTGTATTTTATGTAATTTTATTCTAATACTAGTGGACCCGGACGCGGCTACGCCTGCTTGAACTATAAGAATATTTTCGCGTCGGTCATACTCATACTATGCCGCCCGTAGGCTAGGTCATTTCGAATCAGTGACATCTCCTTAATTATTTATTAGAATATTAAATGTCGCGGTAACGGTTGCGTAGCGACGCGACGGTTGTTATTAACATGGCAGAATAAATTGCATGTCAAATTAGAAAGTACTTTAAAATATATTAGTTTATATGTGTAATGTAATGTTATATAGCCTATAGCACTTCTGAAGAATGCAGCTTTCATACAAAACAAAAACAATGTAAATCGGTCCATTAGATCCAGAGATCTTAGCGTTCAAACAAACAAACAAACAAACTCTTCCGCTTTATTATATATTCTAATATAAGTAATAAACTAACGTGCGTGTGTTGTTTTGGAAGCATAATTCGTTTCTTTAGAAATTTACTTTTTTAAATACCTTGGATTAAAGTTAACAATCTATATCTATAGTTATAATAAAATCGTAACAACTCGGTGTCTGCACATGGAACATATAAAAAATAATGCTATTGGTGGCATTTAATAACAAAAAACAATAATCATTATTTTTTTTGTCTGTTTGTGCGTTGGTACACGCTAATCTCAGAAACGGCTTAACTGAGTTAATTTCAATTTTTAATATTATATTTTGGAAAGCTTCCCTTAACATTTTAAGTGTTAGTTTTATGTCAATCGGCTCATAAATAAAAAAGTTATACCATTTTAAAGAATAATGTTTGACAAAATTGCTATAAATTACTTCAATGAAACTATTGAATTGGCTGAAACTTTACTTTTCTGATATTATTATTAATATACGCAAGTATTGCAGATTAGTAAATAAATAATTATATAGTACGAGCGGGCGAAGCCGCGAGCCCTGGCTAGTATGTCATGTAATAATTCATTTTATTATGCAAGAAGTTTGGAATGTTTTCTTGGAATCGCGTTATTTGCAACAATTAAATTTAAAAAAATATTTGTGTCTCTGCGACAGGTTGTGGTTTCGATTCCCAATCGATGAAATGAAAAAAATAATATTTACGTTTCCTAATTCTGGTAACGAGGCAAAGCGCGACGTTGAGTTCAGTCACTCAAACGCTCCATAATTAGCCGGAAAGTGAAAAACGGAAACCTTTAAATGAGAGCGGAGTGTCTCGTCACTGGGTTCTCTCTCCTTATGCTGCTATGTATATTATACGGTGTTAAAGTGTAAGCTATAAAAAATCACCCAGGAAATAAATAAATTTTATAAGTTGCGTAATTATGCAAAAGCGTAGTACTTTTGTAAATGTATTGTATGTTGTATTGTGACTATTTTGCATATTTTTAAGTATAACCAGATATTATACAAATAAAATTGACGCACCTGTTTATATAATACAAAGAATTATTTATAAAAAAAGGTTATAAAGAATAAATTGTTATTAAAGCCATAAAAAATATATTATTTTCATTTATAAATATTTTTATTTAAAAAATAAAACCCCAACATTCCAGAGTACCAAGCGTGACGTCAAACGGTGCCGAGTCCGGCACGGAAGAGGACGAGGAGATGGCAGCAGAGGAGGATGAATCTGAGGGAGAAGATGACTTGCCATTGGAAATGGTTGATGATGCTGGACGTAGCAACAAGGTGGTTTAGTTATATTTGTTTTTTTGGTTATTTTTTAGCATTTGTTTTGTTGTATTAGAGGGAAATGGTGTTAAGATACTCTGTTTCTCACATAACATGTGTGTTATTATTTTTATATAAAGAGGTTGAGATCACTTATGTAATTTTTTTATCACATTTTATATAAAAATGCTGTGCAAAAAGTAAAATAAAACATTTTATTTTAATGAGGGCTAAAAAGTATTCTTCCTTTTTGTAGTTGCACTCTTTAGTAGTGTTGCTCACATTCTTTAGTTAAAAATCTAAAATATTTGAATCTTGTAGTGATTTATCATTTACAGAAATTATCACACAAACAGAAGTAGATTTTTTCTTTTTTACCTTAAACACTTGAAACATCTGATTTAACCACAAGTTTTGTGTATGCCTTTATATCTCACCCAATTTTTTTACTATATTTTTTTAAGTTAAGCTCAATCTCACTAAATGCAGTATTTTAAAATTGGTTGGTAAGTTAACCTTGTCTACCAAGCCATCTAAGAGAAAGCATGTAGCCACTTTTTTAACTGTTACATAATTATTAATCTTTACATAATAAAATAAAATCGCTTCCCAAGCAGTGTTTGTTAGCTTTGAGCCTTCAAATTAAATGCAGTTTTTATTAATAGACAATGATTCAAGAAGAATGTTTATATTATAATACATGCTTATTATATTATTGGATGAAGCGACGAAGCTGTTGCACGGTCGACGGATCGTGGACGCCTTGAAGTTAGCTCTAGACGGCTGCGCAGATTTGATCTTTATACAATGCGCAAAAAGCCTAACTTCAAAGTGGCCCCTACTCGTTGACCGTAGTGTTTTATATAAGAAATTTGACATCTTATCTTACTATTTTATATCTGATTTCCATTCAGGACGACATGGAAACAGAGCACCTAGCGACGCTAGAACGGCTCAGACAGAACCAACGGCAGGACTACCTGTCGGGTAGTGTCTCGGGCTCCCTGCAAGCTACCGACCGTCTCATGAAGGAGCTGCGTGATATATACCGCTCACATTCGTTTAAAAACAATATGTATTCCATAGGTGAGTGATTGGACTGATTGACACTTTTTCCTGTATATAGTAGTCAGACAACAGTTAGTGTCTATACACTTAGTTTTATGCTTTCTGCCATGTTTTGAAGATGGCAAATTATATTCTTATATATGTTACATATAATATTTTAAAATTAGGCAAATCTAACATATATTGAATTATTAGTTGGAAGGTAAATTGGTATAAGATAATGTTCATTTAAATTCAAATGATTAATCATTAATTTAACATTTTTTCTATATTAAATAAAAAAATTAAGACAAAATTAATTTTTATGTTTCTAAATGTTTTACTTTCCTTAGTGTGTAAATAACACTGAAGTTGTCAAAAAAATATTATAATAATAAAATTTATACAGCCATAATTAATAAAATAAATACATCCTTTTTTTCAGAATTAGTAAATGATTCATTGTACGAGTGGAACATAACACTGCGGTCCGTAGACCCCGATAGTCCATTACACAATGACCTGCTCTTGCTGAAAGAGAAGGAAGGCAAAGATTCAATTCTCCTAAACATTATGTTTAAAGAAACGTATCCATTTGAGCCGCCATTTGTACGTGTTGTATATCCTATTATATCAGGTAATGTGGTTTATTTGTGTCTAATTTGATTATCTTTCTTTTCTGTTGATATTGTTAATTCTATTATTGCAAGTTTCGTGATGTTTTATATATGTTAAGTAAGCAGATTGTGAGGTATGAAAATTAAGGCTTTCGTTTCTTTATTTATAAAACAAAAAATATTTCTAATTTTGATGGTTTTGAATATGTAAAGTTCAGAAAGTTTAACTAACTGTCCGTCCAATCACAATTCGTCGATCCTGCTATAAACCAATTTTTTTCTTTATTTAGAACTAATTTATAAAAATAGTATCTGACGCTATTCTGGCACAGGTTTGTTTTATTTGAAGCTATACTAACTTATAATAAAAAACTACATTGTTCAGACGGGAAGAAAATATTTTTTCCCCAAGTGAATAATGTGCACAAGGTCAGAAAACCTAACTTAAGGGAATCATACTGTATTCTTACAAGTAAAGATATTGTATTAATTTGATTTAAACTCTAATTACATTCATATAAAACTTATCATATTCCAGGTGGCTACGTCCTAGTAGGCGGTGCAATATGTATGGAGCTCCTAACGAAACAAGGCTGGTCGTCAGCCTACACAGTGGAAGCAGTCATTATGCAGATAGCAGCAACGCTAGTGAAGGGCAAAGCGCGTATACAGTTCGGCGCCACCAAAGTGGTGTCCCAGTCGCAGTACAGCCTGGCGCGCGCCCAGCAAAGCTTCAAGTGTTTAGTGCAAATACACGAGAAGAATGGTTGGTTTTTTGCTTATATTTCTATCTTTCCTTTGATTTCACGCCATATTTTTTATATAGCAGGGACCTAGTGTTAGTGACAGTCCATTGTTCTCGTTCCATACAATTTTCAAAACATTGCCTGTTGTGGCACCCTGAGGTGGGAAATTTAAAAAAATGCTATAATGGAGGGAGAAGCTGAATTAAAATTAATAGCATAAATTTTATTGAAGTGTGACGGTGTTGGGACCGCCACTGAACACTAACTCCTTACGTACCAGAATGGAAAATAAAAATAATTCAAGACTCGAGTGAGGGTCGAATCCTCTATCGCGCTTTTAATCAGACACTGAGCTACCGCGCCACAATGGCGTCAAGATGAAAAAAAAATGAAAAACTTAAATAAGCTGAATTAGTTAGTACCTAGTTTAGTTTAAAACAAGTTAACATATGAATTAATTGCAACATTTTAATTAATTGCATTTAAACCAACAGGATGGTTCACACCGCCAAAGGAGGACGGCTAATCCAGCCGCTAAATTAAGACTAACGTGCAACAAACGTAACGCCCGAACGCCCAGCAAAGGAATAAAATAATAATCTTTAAACGTTTGAAAAGTGATAGAGAGATCTCTATGTAATTAATTCCATTGAAAAATGTGTGCGAGAGACTTGTTGTAAAATAAGTGTTATAAATGTTTTTGAGTGCGGGCGTTGGACTTATACAAGACTTATAGGGAATGTAAAAGTTTTTTTGTAATCATTCATTTCTCATAAAGTTATCGTATCGGCTACATAGATGATGGATAGCCCTAGACGTTACTTGGAGTGTAAAGTTTTTATTTTGAACTCTTTACATTTCACTTTAGTTATTGAAATAAATGAAAACCTGTGATTCGTAACGATATATTGTGTTTTGTTTACAACCTCGGCTTTACGCTGTATCCCGTGTATGGCAGGATAGGTGGAGGGAACCTAGTGTTAAAAAACTGCGTTCCCTACGCACCACCCCATTTTGGAGACATTGAGATGCACTTTGTCTTGTTACCGGAACAAGGTAACGAAAATAATGAATCTTTTGAAAGTGAGAATTGAACCCACAACCGTCGCATTTATTAATAGACACTATGCCACAATGGCCTTAGTGGCGTTTACTATTGTTTTTCATGATTATTGTGGGTTTAATTAATATAACATTGTATAGTATTATTTTAATGAAGTATAAATATAAATAGTTATAATGTAGTTGTTTAATATGTTAATTTTTAAAGAAAACAATATTCCTTTAATCATACAATTTTTAAAGCTTATATAATAATAAACAAATAAAAGTAGAAATTTCAAAGAAAAACATCTACTTATATCAACGGTCTCTATGTATAAATAAACATGTCAAAAGAAACAGCCTAGACTTCTAGAGAACAAAAGTTCATATTGCTCTTAAAAAATTTAATAAAATGTATAAATGTATAAATAAATGTATAAATACATACATTATATACTTATGTTTATATATTTATTTTTTAAGAGCTAAATTAATTTATTCCGTTCTGTACACTTTCTCTTTTGACATGTTGAACAGACATACATAAGGGACCATTGGTATATTGAAAATAGATCATAGTTTTGAGTTCTGATTCTCTTTATTATGTTTCATTAGTGCTTTCAAGCCGGACACATGGTATTCGGCTCCCGGCTGGTTGATTTTCCTGCAAATTTCTTGCCTATACATATTCTCATACCACTGTTTTAATTTTGGATACCTGAAACAATTAAGTTTAAAAAAAAATATAAATAAATGTGTACACACCTGATGAATAGTTTCGTATAACCCATATTCATTTAGTTGTTTAAAAACGAAATGTAAAGTTGTAAAGATATGGAAGATATCTTTTTCTTGGTAAATATACATAAAAAATATGAATATTTTTAAATCTTGTACCTTTAAAAATAATTTTTTTATGCATATAAATATTGCATGTAACATGTAATCAGACATTTTTTCACCAGATCATGGTAAGTCTATAAAAATAAACTTTATAAGGATTTTTTTATGCAACACTATAAAGAAGTAACAAAGTACTAAATATTATTACATATAATTACAATATTAAAACAATATCATAAAAAAAAAACTAATTACTAACTGTTTTCCCTCAATAGGATGTAACCCATGCAATGAAGATATTGTAGTGATAACGCTGATATCAGCCAGCGTGATGACGTCATCGGCCAAGAACAAAGTATCACACAGATATGCTTCTAGCATTCTGTACCCATCTTCTATATTGCGTATCATGGATTTTGATAGTTCTGTCAGTCTGCCTCCATATGTTGGTGCCTGTTTTAAAAATAGTTCTTGTAAACTATAAATTATTATTAGGTAACAAGGAAAGTGCAGCGTTGAGTTACGTCGCTCTACACGATTTTTTTAAATTCCTTTTTGACTGCAGAAGCGACGGCTGTGGGTTCGATCTCCACTAGGCTGAAAGATTATATTTAATTTATTTTCATTTACCTGCACTGGTAGACGAAATGCGACGTTGAGTTCTGTTTCTTAACATGCAAATGCCTGGAGAGGTCGAACTCGAATGAAAGTGGGGAAATGAGTGTCTTAACACTAAGTTTTCATTCCTGCCTACTATGCTGCATGTGGAATACAATATATGTGTGACACTGTATGTATGGTTTATATTGGAATTACATTAAACTAATCTAGTAAACTATAAAAGCAGTAAGTATATTACATTAAAATATATTAAGCAAAATTGAACTTTCGAAAACTTACCATGACTGACCTGAGGCGAGGAAATAAGACACCAGTATCAAAAAATAGCCTTTGATTTATTGTGGCCCTTTTTTGTTTGTCTGCCGGGTACAAGTGTAAATGTTCAGGTTTACCATATTTGTCTAATAAGTATAGCATAATGGCATGACTGAAAGAGTTAATTAAGAATTAATAAATTTTCTTCTATATAAATTGTTGTCATAGCTCAATGGAAAGGGCTAAACATGATGGTTGTGGTTTTGATCCCTATGTCAGAAAATGCTAGAAAGAATCTATTGTTGAGTTCTGCATTCGACATAGAATGTTTCAAAAATTGGGCAGAAAGTTGGGAAATGGAATTGCTATTTTCTCTGATTACCCTGACAGATTGGGAAGTTTAAATAATATCTGCTTGAAATGTTTAATAAGTAGTGATTTCACAACTACTGAAATTCTTTGCATAGTTTGTTCGACATAGTGTTTTTGCCATTTTTAAAATTAATTATACAGAACAATTTTAACTGTACTTTTTATTTTGTATACTTTTTTTAGATTATATAAATATTTGTTTTAATTATACTTAACACATGACTTACAACATTTTATATTTAAACATACCTGTCTCCTAAACAAAATCCATCATCATCTATAAATGGTATGGTTCTCATGGGGTTTTTCTAAAATTTTTAAATCCGATTATATATTTTTAACTAAGTATATAAAAAAATATAGATAATTAAAATATTTTTACTTTAGTCATTTCTGGAGTATCCTGGTCCCTCATAACGGGATTGATATCGTGCCCTTCATATTCAACTCCAAGGATATGTAGTAACATCATTGTGGCTCGAGCTGGTGGGCTGCCATTATTTTTATATAAGACGATCATAATGGAACACAATTCACTCACAAAATAATAAAATATAAATATAGCAACAATAATCAACAAGATTATATATTTAATTATTGATAAAGTAAAATGTAAACAACACACAGTCGTCAGCTAGCGTCCGTTTAAACTTTAAATATAAAAATAAAACTTAATTCTTCATTTTAAAATTTACATTTTGATAAAAAATAAACAATTTAAATATAAATATAGCTTTATTACTTTTTGACCTTTGATTTTTAACGATAAGACTTGTGTATTTTCAATATAATATTCGCGCATTTTTTATCCATTAAATTATTAATAATTATTTAAATAAGTGAGCAAAAAAGCAAATGAATAATGACATTTATGTATTGATTGTCATTGTCAATTTGTCAATATTTATTCATTAGACAGACACAGAATTAATATTGAAATTGCATTTTGAATGTATAGGGTCAATTCACACTATAGTGCCGGTGCAAAGTAGTTATGTTTTCTGAAATTATCCGTATTGTTCATGTTCACTCAGGAAAAAAAATATCAAAAGTAAGAATAATACTAAAATCAAATATACACAGCAGACTTTAGGGCGACCCGACTTGTAGACCGTATATATACTGACAGAAGAAACAATGACAACATTTACTAGAATATTTAACTTTACCAGGTTCACGCTGTATCCTGCACACAGCAGGGTAGGCGGAGGGAACTTCGTGTTAAGACACTCCGTTCCCCACTTTTCCCACTTTAATTGAATATTATAGGAAAATTAATTAGAGGCTAAAAAATTTGGCGGAAAATGGGGAACGGAGTGTCTTAACACAAGGTTCCCTCTGACTGCTCTGCCAGCCTTAGTGACGGGGATTTAATTTCAATTTTAAATCCATATTAGCGCTCTGCTAATCACGATATCATAAATTATGCTAGAAATAAAGCAGCATGACGCTGTTTTGGCATTAAATTAATCAGTTCATTGTAATCTGATTTACTTATACTGTCTTCCAATCCATCAGGTCTCGTCTGCGTGAAATGATTTATTGTTACACGGCACCCGAGTCCCGCCTCCCACGGCGTACTTGTCAACGGCATTCTTGTAAATAATGTTATTTTGTATAAACACGATTAAAGGAGCCCTACTTACATTGAAATATTAATATCAATTTTAGCCCTTTAACCTATAAATTATTATCAATACAAATATAAATAAAAGATAATTGTATGAAAATAGTAGGCTAAAGTTATTTACTAATGTCATTTTGTCGCATTGAATAAAAAAACAGCTTCGCACTGTATATCGCACACACTCAAATATGCAAAAGGAACCTAGAGTTGAGACACTCCGTTCCCCATTTTAAACCGAATTCTGGGAGCATTACTTGTTGAGTGGCGGTATTCAACGTCGCGCTTTCCTTTAACACTAGAGCAATGAAATGAAAATATGAATTTAAATAAATACTTATTTAATTTCCTCGAGTGAGGTTCGAACCCACAACCAGTCACACTTGTGCCACAGCACCACAACTGGCCTCACGTATTGAAAAATACGACAAAAACACCTACGTGCAAAAATTGAATAGGTGTTTATGACAAAGAATTAATGCACTATTCCTTCTAACCTTTTATTATATCCTTTCTAAGGATATGGATTATGATGGCCTCTAGATTTAGATATTCGTAATTTCTTATTATGATAGATTAATAAAAGCTAATGTTTGAAATATAATATTAATATTTAATTAGCTTCACGCTGTATCCCGCACACAGCAGAGGGAACCCAGTGTTAAGACACTCCGTTCGCCACTTTCTGGAGGCATTACGTGTTGTGTGGCAGAGCTTAATGCCGCGCTTTGCCTCGATACCAGAGCGAAAAAATGGAAATAGGTATAATAAAATTAATTAATAATAAAATTTATAATATTAATTTATTTATTTCTTTCAAAAAATGCAACAGATTTAGTTTAAATATAAAAAATTTATAGGCGTCAACAAAAATATTTACTTGCAATAACAATAAATCTTCTAATTAAACCTTTATTCCTCGCTCCTAACTTTGTAAGTGAACTGCTTTTGAAATTACCGCTATAATTAATTGAAGCCTAATTGGGCCTCTGTGAAATATTTTCTTGTCGCCTAATAATAAATAAAAGAAAACTCAATTTCATGGAAAAATAAATGTTTTTTGGAGAAAAAATAAACATCTTTCATAAAGTTAACAACCTTTGTATATTTTTAGTTTTAGTATGGTACATTATTAAATAAATATGATACAGACTCGGCGTAATGAGTTCTTCTTATAGCTTCTGCTAACATAACGGATATATCCATCGTTTGCAGTTTTGGGCATAACGACATGTTTTTATCTTGCGGTATCGTGTTTGTCACAACGAAGGCTTCCAAGCATGAGTTATTTATCTTCTCAATAGCATTTCCAGCGAGGACACCATGAGTTAGAATTGCGTATATCTTGTTAGCACCAGCCTCCCGCAGCTTCTCTGCTCCTTTAACGATAGTGTCACAAGTGTCAGCTAAGTCGTCTACCATGATAGCTGTTCTATTTTTGACATCACCAACTAAAACTGTAGAATCTTCATCGTTGGTCCTTTGTCTTTCTTTATGGATGATTGCAAAGTCTATGTCAAGTCTGTCAGCAATGGATGTCATTCGTTTCACGCCACCCGCGTCTGGAGACACCATAACGCTTGCTTTCCATTCCGGAATATTGTCCTTGATCCACTTGGTTATTGCTGGCTCAGCGTACAGATTGTCGACAGGAATATTGAAGAAACCTTGGATTTGTGACGAGTGTAAGTCAATCGTAATTACATGATCTGCTCCAGCAACGGATATGAGGTTTGCTAGTAACTTAGCTGTGATGGGAGCACGGCTTTTTTCTTTTTTATCTTGCCTGGAATACGGGAAGCTAGGTACGACAGCGGTAACTCTCGACGCTGAAGCGATTTTGCAGGCATTTATCATGATAAGGAGCTCCATGAGGTTGTCGTTTATTTCACCACATCCACTTTGAACAATATACACATCTTCGCCTCTGACAGATTCTCCTATTTCGACGTTTGTTTCCTTATTGCTGAATTTCTTTGTCGTAGCTCTGCTCATATGTAATCCAAGGCGTGCGACGATTTTCTTCGCAAGATCGGGGTGCGAGCTGCCCGTAAATATCTTAATATTCGGCATTCTTGGAGGTCCTTGTGATTTTGTCTCCGTCGTCTGTTTTGAACCCTCAGATTTGCCGTGTCCTCTATCGAAAGGCATTAGCGGGACTGGTGCAAGACATCTAAATGAATATTTTAGGTGATTGCGATAGTAAATGAGCTGATATTTGCCACAAACAGATTTATCAAAGTTCAAGACGAGGTCGGGTCGTATCTCACCACTCCGCAATGGAAATACAGTTTATTATCAGCAACTGAATAACGATATACACAAATAAAATTACATCATAAACAAATATGTTTGTATATTTTATATATAACGAGTTGATACAGGCGTATGACAGTTTATACGTTTTATCATCATAATTAGTTTATTGCTTAAGATAATTAAGAAATCAGTGTAATTATGTATTTAAGTATATATATAAATCGAAAGGTCACTCACTCATCACGAAATCTCAGAAACTACAAGTGCTAGGAATCTCAAATTTTGCATAGGAGTTACTTATAAGACGTAGGTGCTCGCTAAGACTTTGCAACATTCGACTCCTAAGGGGTGGTTTTTGGGGTTGAAAGTTTGTATGAAACTTCGTTACTACAAATGCTAGGAGTCTCAAATTTTGCATGGACGTCACTTATAGGACGTAGGTACTCATGGAGACAGAAATTAATAATAACGTGGATCACGCAGGTGAAGCCGTGGACGGGCCGCTAGTGTTATAAAAATTTATAAATAATCGAATATTTCCGATCATTTTTGAAAAACGCAATTTTACACTAAAAGCCATATTATGTTTTAATATGCGAATAAAACTTGTCTTAGAATCAAATTTAATCCTAAAAGTTCAACAGCACGTATAACAAAAATATTCGCGAGGCTTTTGAACTTCTCATAAAGGCCACAATCCACAAAACTTACTTACTGAATTAATTCAACTATAAAGATATTGTATATATAATTTCACAGTTGTGTTCGATTGTACGATGGGTATGGGTTTGATTTCCATTAGTAAAAAATATTTATAATTTTTTTTTAGTTATTTTTTAAGTTTTTAAACTATTTTTACCATTCTAAGAACATAAATATATTTATAGAAAGCGTTTATAAATATTTAAATATAGCGTTAACTTGAATCCCCAATTAGTGCCCACTCATATCAAAATAATAGAGAAAAATTATAGAATAGAAGAATAGAAAGTATCTCTTAATAGTCTTAGATTTCTTATGCTTATTATGAGTTTCTTTATAAATTAAGCATTTTAAACATTTTAAGGAACTCAGATATTTAACTAAATGTATTAGTTGCTCGTTAGACCGACTGAAATATACAATTAGATTGTCCAATATTAAAGTTTAAAATTGGTTCCCTACATAGAATCAAAGTTTTGGTGAATACTCGTATGTAAATTGGTATTTGTATGAAAATCAAGTATGTATGATGAAAATTGCTTTACTTACATATATTAGAAGTGTTATATCCTAATATTATTCTTACATTATAGTGAAAAAATATTTTGCAACCCGTATATAAAAGATGTTTTTTTTTTTCTTTTTAATTTGTAATTTAAACAATTACCTATTTAAGACTTTTTTTAATCTCTATAAAAATGGAAATTTTATTTTTTTATAGTTCCACGCTGTATCTTGTAGATAACAGGGTTGGTAGAGAGTAGTTGGGATCCTAATATTATGACACTCCGTTCCCATTTAGATATTTCCGTTCCTCGTTTTTTGCACCGTTACCAGAGGAAATGGAAAATTCAATATTTTCAAGTGGAAGTCGAATCCACAACTATCAGCAATTATTATTAGCATTTTCACTGGTACACGAGACTTAATGGAAATAAATATTTCTCGTAAACGGATTTGATTTGAAACCCTGAGTTTAATTTTGGATGAAATTTTGTTAGACTCGTCGTAAGATAATTGAATTTTTATTCCTATGGATGGATCCAATGTGCGGTTGAGATGTTTTTACAATAAAATTTCATTTGAAATTTGATTTTCTTTCATGCATTTAGTTATTCATCGCTTTTATAATATATCTATGTATGTTTGCATTTAAAGTATGTACTTACTAAGAGGTAAAAAACTTTTTTTTTGCATAATGTCCAAGTGCCTTCGCGTTGGACAATGAGGAGTTGGGAGTAGTTTTGGACTCTAACTCAAATGTTAAAAAATTTAATGGTTATTGGCATATTAAGGTTTAATAATCGGTTTTTAATTTTTATGACTGACTCACTCACTCATCAAAAATCTAACCCGCCTATCCCCGTAACCGTAACCCGGTATACGGATAGTCAGATCAAAGAACTTAGGAAAATAAAGCGATTTTAAAAAGAACAAAAAGTATATCCCTTAAAATAGAAACATACAATGGGATCTAAAATGTTAAATAATGCGTCGTTCTCGACTTTTCCGACGAAAGAATGAGAGATCTATTTCGGTGCCGAATTCTGTGTTCATTCAGGATAAAATTCCTTTTTTATGTAGGTATAAAAGTAGCAAAAGGAAATTAAAAATGTCATTTATGACATACCTATCCTTAAAATATTTTTAAGGATAATTAAAGAGGCCAGTCGTGGCTCAGTGATAGTTTAAACATGACTGGTAGTAAGTTCGATCCTCACCTGAGGTGATAAAATAAATATTTAAATTTATATTTTCATTTCTCCGATCTGAAGTCAAAGCAAAGCGCAGCGTTGAGTTCTATCACTCAACAGGCGTTGCCTCCAGAATTTATCAAAAAGTGGGAAACGTAGTGTTTTAACACTATGTTCTTTCTGCCTACTCTGCTGTTTGCGTGAAGCAGATTTAATTAAAGCAAATGAAGCGAATCAGGGCGAAGCCTTTGTACTAGGTTTTTAAAAAATCTCCCATATATAAAAAATAAATAAAACGAAATATTAATTAAATATATTGCCTCTGACATTGATCTTGAAATAATTAGAAACTTCACATTAAAGTTAATTAGGACGAAAGAAAATTCGTCCTAATTAACTTTAATTTTCTTTTGGTTTTACATTTTATACAGCACGATTGTCCAGAAAATATTTTTTTCTTAGTTGTTATAGGTTTATAATAATAATTTACTCTAAATAATATTTTTATATAATGATATTTGAATAATTTATTAAAAATATAAATACCTACATAATATTTTTTTACAGTAAATTTATAATAATTTCTTTATCATTTTCTAACAAACAAATATCGGTGATTTTTGTGAAACGTCTATGATAATCATAATTATTGTGCTCATCTGCAAGCCCGTATACACTAAAATCCTCTATATCATACATCCATGAACCACCGAAGAAGTCGCAAATGGGATCGAAGTCGCTACCTTCGGCAGTGATGACCAGAGTAGTCTCGTTCGCAACAAAGTGTAAAGTCATATCTGATGTAAAATACTGCTTGCCCTTCGCCTCGCAAGTTTCAGTTTCATTAATTTTAGTACACTCCAAAGCAATTATCATGGAAAAGGGACGATTGAAGCGCGTGCTTTCCGCTGTCTGTGTTACAACATCCTGAAAATACATATTTTATATTGTTAATAATGAAAAAAAAAATCTCTAAGAAGGATTTGAACCCATAATTACAATATTCAGTTCAATTCGATATCCTGATTTTTTTCTTATGAATATATCTACAGATAAATTATATAAGAAAATTATATTATTAAGAAAAAAAAAATTGTTGACGAGTCTGGGCTTTTGATTGTGGAATTCTAATGAACTTTGGCGTCTTACATTATATTTATTATAATTATTATTTCGTACTTTTCGTATTATACATGTAAATATTTAGGATTCAATTATTTTCATATTAGTCTAAATATATAATATTGAATAAATATGTCAACAAATCATAATAAATTACCCTTTGAAATAATAAAATGGACCCTCCTCTGACGAAGGTTAAGAAATCTGCTTCGGTTGTTGTCATAGTAACAGGGTCGCCTTCCTCTCCTTTCAATTTGAGCCCGCTCCAAAACTCGTACCACGCACCAGGAGGTAGCCAGATGTGAACATGACTTTGCCTCGGTAGTAAATTTGGAGCAATCATGAGGTGATCTCCAACACTAAACTGAGTGCTAATGTCATGCAATGCCTCTGACGTAGGAAACTGATAAAACATGGGCCTAAGTAACGGGCCTTCTTGAAGTACTGTATAAAAATAAGGTAAAAATCCCAATCGTTTATTCAGTGCGTCCATCATGAGAGTTTTATGAGTTCCATTATAAGCAAATGGATATCGAGGAATAGTTTTTGAATGTATTTTTATCATGGGAAGGTATGTCGCAGCCATATACCATTTCACGCACAGATCAATTTGGCTGGTGACGTTAAAGTTTTCATTATCACCGCAAACGGGTGAAGACCATAACCAGGAACCAGATATACCACCCAATGCTGACATAACAAGTTCTTTACGCAGATTAGTCCAAGAAACATTCACATTTTGTCGATTTACTGCAAAACGACCGTTCATCCATAAACTGCTGGACCATATTTTATTAGTGTTATTAAAGAATTTGGAGAATGTTCTAGCAAAGTTTTCGCCGTACTTGTTGTGATCAAATAAATATGGATGGCTACTGTTTATTAGATTTAGATTCCACTGTGGTGCATTTTCGAAAGCCTGTTCAAAATTCTGAAATAAACAAACATTATATTTTATTACGTACAGAAAAATAGATTAATAAGTAATTTAGTTAATTTTTTCTATATTATTAAAAGCCTCAACAGAAAACTAACCTCATTGAAGTACGGCAAATATTGTGATGTTTCATTCAGCATTTTCTTAGACACATCCAAGGGCCAATTATTTTCTAGAAATACTCCATCCACCTCAGTACTGTAAGCCCATAAGTTTTCCATCAGTAAGTCTGATCCTTCCTCATTATAGTTTGGATAAATAGTTTCATAGTCATCTACTTTGCCTTTGTACAATTTATAAGTTGTCGGTGAACGATACATTTCATTTTCAAAAGTCGGCCATATTTTACAACTTTCAATAGTTTCATTTGCCGTTTCTTCGTTTCTAGCTATATTGACTTCCTCTTTTTCTTCAGATTCCTCCTCCTCCTCCGTTTCTTCTGAGTGGTAGCGAATCTGTATATTAAGCGGAAAAATATGAGAAAAAAAATTCAATATTTTTCCTTATTTCAATAGAGTGTACCAGCGTACTACTCGTTCTAGTAGGTTGATATATCTTTTAAAATATGTATGAATTTGAGGGCTTACATTTGACACGTTTTAAATTACGAAACTATATTAGAATTTTTTGAGTATAATTAAAATTATAAACTTATTAATATAGTTACTTAGTACTAACATAAATAATATAAAAGTAACCCAAATATGCACGGAACGATCAATATCTACTAACAAATTCTTATACAAGTAAAACATATTTAATTGAATAATCCTTATATTAATATATAGCCCTAAGAAAGGACTTCGCAGAAATGATATTAAAGTAATAAATATATTTTGACCATAAAACGTCGACATGGGTACACGAGAATTTCCAAGGAGATTTATCCTCATCAAATGTCCTCAACAATAGGGAATAAGACATAAATAATAGGAATCAGATAATAATCTACTGTAATAAATTGTTTGTATAGATTTTTATGAGGTAATATTTTTTTTCTTTTTTACATACGGTTCACGCTCTATAGGCAGAGGGATCCTAGTGTTAAGACATTCCGTTCCCAACTTTTTAACACAAGGTCCCCTCTTTTTGTCCGATCGAGAATATCAATCCGTCAAAAAATACTTACAAAAGGAGAAACATGTGGTACGAATTTCTTATCAGCACGTCTAACTAAAGTAGCGCCATTATTCACTACGTCGATGTTACTGATGTTACTGCCTGGACACTGGTCACTGTTGAACACTATAGGGCCGTTCCCGCAGTGACTGTCGTAGGGCATCCTCTCTCGTGTGGCATCGGAAATGAATGTAGATAAATTGGTTTCTGGGATGTCACTGAAATAATAGTATATTTTATGCTTTTGTATATAGTATAGAATATAATTATATTGTTTTTCTAAATTAGTAATATTGAAATTTTTATTTTTAGTAACTTAATATATAAAGAATCAAATAAAAAACCACCGTGGTTCATAGCATCTATCTACCCTGCAGCGGTTGTGGGTTTGATCCCGATTTAGAAGAATTATTATATTGGAAAATATTTTCATTACTACAGTTTGGTAGGACTAGTACGGAGTAGACTTACATCACTGAACACGAAGGTTTTATAAAATAGGCGGAAGAGAGAGAGAGAGAGAGTTCACAGAGAGTTTTGATGTTATAAGAAGTTTTATATTTTTAAATTGCTTTTGTTTAAAATGTAGCCAATAAAAATATTTTTATACAGGGTGGAATTGTCAGCGCCACTTTAAATGAAACCACAGTTTTAACTACTCTATAAAAGCCTAAAATAATTCGGAAAAAAAATAATTCTGAAAAATGAAAAAGTTTTTTTTTCAAACAAAATAAATAATAAAATTATCGTTTTAAAATAAAACGCCATTTGTAAAGTATAACATAGGCAAGCACACACTTACCTGTCAAAGCGGCAACGTCGCATTTGTATGTGTGCGTGACACGAAATACAGGTATGGATAAAAATCGTGAAATCAAAAAAAAATCCTACGTCCAAACCGTTGAGGTGCCTTGATTATTTTTTTTAATTCTGGGTTTGAAATATTTTACCCTATATGCAGTTTCAGTTAAAGAAGCGCTGCCTCTTCCACCCTGTATAAGTAAGTTGTTATAACTTAAACATAAACCATAAAATCTTCTGAATAATATTTGTCATATTCTATGAAAACATAATTAAAATTATAACAATATCAATTGAAAACATGACACGAATAATGAAGTGAAACAAAATAATAATAACTGAACAATCAACGTTGTTTTAGATTGATTGAGGTGTTAATTTCAAAGTTATAAGTGACAAAGGTTCTAGGTTCAAATACATATTGACACTAATGATGCCATTGTTTTGTAAATATTAGAAGTGGGGTTCATTTTAGGGGGGGAATATTATATTATTTATATGTTAATATTAAAATTGTCTTCTTTGGCAAGATAATATGAAACAGCCTATAAGTAGAACAACCTACAGTAACTTGAGTATCGAACATAAACAGTATTTACGCGATGTCCTTATTAAATGTTATTCGGCGAAATTGTAATAGAAATTATAATCGTATTATCTAAAAATAGGACAGCAAATAATCCAGAGACAATATATACTAAAGGTAGTGATAACCTAGTATTAAGGTACCCTACTTTCAAGGTTCCCGGATTATCACTCGAATCGACACCTCCCTCCCTTTTGAGTGGCGGGTTTAAGCATCGTACCTTGTCTATCAGAGCTGGAAAATGAAAACCATTAACCCTTGAGAGGAGATCAAAACCACATCCCTCGCATTTGCAGTCAGACGCTGACCAACAAATACAGTACTACTGACACCATTGATGTTGGAAGAGGAGAATATTTTATTTTGTTATGTTTAATTTATTTTTGGATGGGTATATTGTCTATCTCTCGGAAATTGGAGAATTATCCATTTATATTGTATTACTTTTTTCCTAATCCTAACTAAAAATTAATAACTTACTTGCAAACATGAACACCTAACATCCAATATTCCAACTTTTTATATGTCCCAATAACTGACATTACATCTTTCATTATATCCTTCGGTTCAGGTCCAGTAAATAAATGCAATTTTAGTCCAGACTGCGTTATACTCCGAATAATGATTTGATTATCAGTATGTATAAACACTTCTGTAGGATCGCTTATGTCCAAAAGAAGACCGTGAAATTTATTTTTCACCTTCGCAAATATCAGTGGAACAGAATTGTCATTGCCATTTTGATAAATAATTTTACTCGTGTTTCTCTTTAATGGAATCTCTCCCAATCCGTACATAGATTCGTTTGAAAGTTTGAAAGCTATCTCCCAAATGTTATCTGACGCTATAAGTGGTCCCTTATTCATATCGAATATTGTTCTTTGTGTAGTGTTATCTGTAGTATTAACTACTATATTCATTTCAGGTGAAGATATTTCGTAAACATAATCCTTCTGATATACTCTTTTACCAACTTTAGAAATATTTCTAGAATTGTAGAAGGACATTATCATATGCGTTGCGGATTCCTCATCTATAGATAGCCTTAGCTTTGGTACACTATTTTGATTTGAATAAGGCACTGTGG